>JAUZST010020654.1:0-32536 GCA_034779995.1 Parotocinclus haroldoi
AATGTTGATATCTTATTATATGTTATTATAATGTTATAATATATTTATAAAATATTAAGTACTATAATTAATGCTGTTTCTGTACTATGATGAGGCCTGAATACTGACTGAAATGTTTCAGAAACTCTGTTTTGTTGCAGAGGTAACTACAGAGCTGCTGACAGAGAGCTTTTATACGATTTTGGAGAGGAAAGGTAGATTTAAAATTGCATTACAGGTTCAAGGATATCTTCTTTGTTCAGTGGTTTAATTACGACACATGCAATGGACAAAGGGAAACATAAAAGGTGGAGCAAAAGGCTCCCCAGTGTACAAAAAATGAAAAGGGTAACACACGACCAGGTGATGTCCCAAAGGGGGATATCTCCTGGCAAGAGCGTTGACGATTCGGCCGCGTGGGGCGCTGAGTCGTAGGGGAAGCGACCATGAGCTGAGCGCACTAAAAGCGCGAGAAGAAGTGGTGTTGGGCCGCGTCCCAAATCGAGGAAGGCTAAATGGCTCCGAAATGCCAGAGGGCGAGCATGAGCTCGAGCACGAAAGCGTAAGAAGAAGCCGCGTCGGGATGCATCCCAAATAGAGAGTCCAACCAATCAGAGTGATGCTAAGCTAGGTGCGGGAGGGAGGCAGAGTCTCTGGAAACCCTTATAATCCCTAACAGGCTAAGTTATGTCAAGGGTTTCCCTCCTACACATTCGTCGGCACTAGAAGTCCCAGCATGTCACCGACTAAGCGTGATACACGGGCCAGTATCAAAGAACGCTGTCATGCAGTGACAGCGGAGCGGAAGTCGAGCATACTGTGACGTGGCAACGAACAGCACTGAGGCTCATGCGTAAATAATGAGAGCACTAGGTGTTCGTCATCACGGCATCAATTATATGTTGCATATAAACAGCCTCAACGATTGCTCTCTAACAGCACTCTGTGAGGACGATGAGGCAGCTCTCCTAACAGTATTCCCCACACCCACCCAGGGACCGCTTCTGACGGACCAAGACTGGCGGAATGGTTCTCCCGGAACTCCCAAATTAGGGCAAGATACAGGATGCGACGTGCTGGAATCCATGATGGTTCCTCTGAGCCAATGCCCTCCCAATCCACCAGGTATTGAGTACTAACCTGAACCCGCCTGCTGTCAAGCATATGGTGGACGGTGTAGACTGGGGTTCCCTGGATGGTTTGTGGGTTTGGGAGTGTTGCGGGGGTGCTAGCGAAGGGTCATTGCCACAAGAAGTGGAAAGACGAATGGACCTTCACGGGGTTGACACGCCAGAGCACCCTAAAAGGACCCACAAATTTGGGTGCCAATGTGTGAGGGGCACCCCTGACGGGGAGGTCTCTTGCGGAGAGGAGGACCGGCTGCCCGTGTTGGGCCACCGAGGGATCGCACTATCGGGCTCCTGCTCGGCCAGGGGGGAGGGGGGGAATGGGGGTTTGTGGTGGTGTTGTGAGCGCACTCGGCTCACAACTTGTCCGCCAAGGTGGCGGAATTGTTGGCAGTCAGGCAGCTGAGCATCTGTCCCAGGTCCTGAATGACCCGCTTAGTCTGCCCGTTAGAGGCATGATGCCCGGAGGTGAGACTGGCAGTAGCCCCAACTGCCAGATCCGGCTGGAGAACTGGGGGCCTCGGTCGGACACAATGTCCGTGGGAACCCCATGGAGGCACACCGCATGACGGAGGATTGCCTGGGCCATCTCCATGGCTGACGGGAGCTTAGTCATGGGAATGAAGCGGACAGCCTTGGAGAAGCGATCGATGATCACCAGCACTGCGGTGAAGCCTTTGGAACGGAACAGGCACATGAGGAAGTCTATCGTCAAGTGGGACCAGGCTCGCGAAAGAACCAGGGACGGCTGCAGAAGGCCCTGGGGACAATCCCGGCCACTCTCGTTGGTGGCACAGACAGTGCATGACGGAACGAATTCCTGGCAGTCGTCGGTCATCTTGGGCCACCAAAAGCACCGGGTAATGAACTCCAGGGTCCTAGACATGCCGGGGTGAGAAGCAAGTTGAAAGGAGTGCCCCCACTACATCACCTGGCGATGGCATGAAGAGTCCGTCCGGTGGCCCACTTCCCGGATCGACCTCTGCCATCTGAGCCCGCTTCACCGCGCTGGTTAATAGGGGGGCCAGGACATGGTCTGGGTGCACGATGGGCTGCGGCTGGGTCTGGGCTTCCTCCGGCTCCCAGACCCATAAGAGATAGTCCGGCTTCCCGTTCTTGGTCACAACGGAGTCGGTCCCATCACGTGAGTGGGCCTCATCATGTTCTGATTTCTCTGATAGTACAGTAGACTTATTGCTGTAGATCCTCGTATGTTGTATCTTTTCTTAATACCAATTTAATACAAAGATTTAAATACGTGAAAACGATGTTTGTTATCATCCCTATCAAGTTCTTCACTTCTACCACTGTGTGTGAGCATGAGTGCACACACTCTCTATTGTCTCAGAGGTTTCTTCCAGTGCTAAATAATACAATGCAAAATAAAGTTTAATCACTGCTTGGTCAAGGAACCGTACCATGGTAGTAGTAGTGACGTTGACCCTAGCCAACTGCAAAACTAGTGCAGAATCAACCAAAAATTATGCGGTGGGACAAAATGTCAATGACCCCTACTTGTTAAACCATTTGTTAAACAAAGTGACTGCACAAACACACAAGCACTGGGGTTCAGTACAATGGCAGCATGTGATTTGGACAGGTAAGGGCAAAATAAGACATTTTTCACTCTAACAAAAGCTGTTTTGTTCACCAACAAGAGAGATGGGGAGCATTAGAGTGTCTGCTTTCAGAAGCACTATAGAGGCTTAGGGGGTGTATTTATACAAATAGTGTTGGTGATTTAGTCAAGATTATTGGCCCTTTCACTGCTGAGAATTAGAGACAGATTCTTATCCATCATGCAGTTCCAACTTGGAGGTGTCTGATTGGTCCTTTAGGTCTGCTCTTCAGTTGGTATCTTTAATGTCTTCCATTGTGAGTGTGTGTGTGTGTGTGTGTGTGTGTGTGTGTGTGTGTGTGTGTGTGTGCACTCTATGATGGATTGTCACCCTATATTACCAGTTAGTCCCTGGCTCTTCATGACCCTAAACTGGATTAAGTGGGTATGAACGAGTTTATGATTTTCATTATATATATTTCAGAAAAATCATTTGGAAAAGAAATTATCACCTATTATACTCAAGTAACTGTTTTAAATCAAATTCATAATATTAATTTTAGAAAACATTTTTGACAGACTTTTGAGAAATTTGTTATTATATTATGAAGTCATTGTACTTTATTTCCTGAATAGTAAGCCATAATATTTGCTTATATACGTTAAAGTGAAAATCATGGGTTGATCTTGAGGTGTTTTTAAAGTCCACACAATAAATCATGCCAATGAGCATGGGTGCCTGTCTTGTACGTGGGGTCCTTGTGTATATGGGTATGTATCAGGGTGTTTTAGAGTGGGGTCAAATCTAAGTCCAAGTAGTTAATTTACTGCAGATGAAACCAGAGCCTGCACATAGCCGAAAACTAAGCCATTAAGCATTCTTTAGAGGAACTTTACAAAACTGCAGGAAATCTATTAGCACCTGCCCAAACCCCTGCCCCCTCCCACTATTGCCCTTGCTCTCTTTCTCTCTTTTCTAATAATGCCACACAGGACCACAGTGTGCTGTGCACTCAAAAGTAGCCTCAGCAAGGTGCCGGGGTGGCCGTTTGTCTGAATTGGAAGTTACAGCCATTTATTTAGACTCATTCCCTCACACGTGGAGCTACTTAACAGGGAATGAGGTGCCAGACGACTGTGCAGCTGCAGCGGCAATAGGACCTCAGGACTTGACTCAACAAACTCCCTTTCTCTCAGTTTCTTTCTTTTAAAAAAAGTTTAGTGTGTGTCAAAAATATTTCAAAAGTAAAAAAAAGTTGGCAGAGTAATTAAGTACAACTTTAATATTACACAAATGTGGTTCTAAAATATTTAATCTGTCTCTGTCTGAACCATTAAGATAAGATGTTTTGTGTCATGAGATGCTTTGACTGTAATTAGTTTTTCGTTTATATGTCATTATGCTAAGAGAGGGTTGACAAGGCATAGCTCATTGATGCTTCTCAGGTTTGCTGAGTTTGTTTGGTTGACCCTCATTATCTGATTCATAATATGCAGTGGTTTAGAGGTAGTGGTCTGTGCATGAACTAAACTTGAAGGACCTTCTCGATCATAATTGGATTTATGCATAGGAATGTTTTTCTAAGGCACAACTTGTGAATAGGTCCTCCATCTGCTCCCCATTAGAACGTGACATAGGACGCAATGCACAGCACACGGGTAAGCCTGCAATACTGTGATTCATAACACCATAAGGCTGCTTTATAGGCCCTATTTGAGGGAGCTGTGGTGTCAGCGCACTCATGACCACCTTGTCTCTCTCTACCTCTCAAGTTGTCTACTTCCTTCTTCATATGCAACTTTTTATCTTAAAGTATGTCTATTTATCCGTTTCTCTTTTCATTGTATTACTCTATTCTTTGTAAATAACCAGACTTTTGTATATTTACTTATACAGTACAATCCATTGTGTTTTCTCTCATTTACCTATGTTCTCACCCATTTTTGCCTTTCATTGTTTAATCCTTGAGTCCTCCTCACTCTGTGTCTATCTTTCATCATAGCTCACTCCAATTCTTTCCTATGCCCTAACCTTACAAACAATGGAGGGGAGAGAGAAAGTGTGACCCAGCATCAGTCATCCTGCTGTAGGGGCTAATTGGTGAGAGAGGGTAGGGGTCAGGTAGCTGCTACTCTGACATGCCAGGGTTAAAAGTCAAATAGAGGCGATCCTGCTGGTGATTATGTTGCCCTCTGTGGGTTTCAGGTTCTGTCCAGCTTTCAAGCAGAAGGGGGGAGGGATGTGGGTGAGTGAACTGGGTAGCTAGGGATAAATAATGTGTGTTTGTGAAAGATGGGGTGTAAGAGTGTAAGGTATATACAGTATACGCAGCACAACCTAGACCTGGAGAGTGAATGTCCATGACATCTTTATATTGTGACATCTTTATATTGTGACTTTCACGTATTCGTAAGTGCCTATATGACTACATTTGTGCAACAGGTGAAGAGATTTCAATAGGGATCAAGCAACAAACCTCATTTCTTAAAACAAGACCATTGTGTTCACACCACAGAAACTGAGGACAATTGTAGTTCTTAGAATGCCATGTATAAGAACCTTATCTCCAAAGTTGATAGACAGGCTGACATAAAACACTGCCAATTGTTCCGAATATAATGATTCAAGTGTAAATTTAATGGTCCATATGCCAATGCCTGTGTTGAGCTCAACCCTACATATACTTGTACTCCATAGCCATAGAAACAACACATCAGCATGCTTAAAATAAAAATAATAATAACAATACATTAAATGAAATAAATACCATAATAAGCACACATGGACAAACAGTGAAATCCAGGCTTCAATGAGCCGAACATCAATTCAACCCTGGAAAAAAAAACCCTGGCACAAATGTAGTTGTCTGGGATTAGTTCCTCCTAAAGTAGTCAGTAGAACGTTTTGGACTCAATTGCCACTGGATACTAATTTCAGTCCAAATCAATTCAGAGTATAAGGAGGGCACAACCAGGAACCAAAAAGAACCAGCAGCACAGAGGACCAACCCCATGAGAGGGCGCTGGTCCACACACTCAATCACACTGGGCCACTGTGAGAGGAAACCGTCCATTACAAATACCCGTTATCTCAATGTCTCATGTTCTAATATTACTATTCACACTCAACATTCAGAAAACCTACCTTCTTATTTCTTCACAATTTGTCTCTGCCCTTTGGTATTACGGTGGTTAAATGTTATGATGATGGAACTCAAGGGGTTGCCATGAGCAGTGTGTTCCATTATGCTGCAATTATGTACCAATATGCTCTATGGGAATTTGCATGCTTGTATAATTTAAATGAAAGAAGTACAGTTTTTAATGGCAGACCAAATTCAGATGTTGCTATACTAGAGTGGTGCACATAACCAAGCCAACTTCTGCATTACACACAGAATGAAAATTAGCTGTACTTTAAAGAGGGGAGACTGGTGGGAAGAGACGTCTGCCAGCTCTGCAACAGCACCCTGTACTCTCCAATATAGGCACAGC
Organism: Parotocinclus haroldoi; assembly: GCA_034779995.1. Classification (NCBI taxonomy): domain Eukaryota; kingdom Metazoa; phylum Chordata; class Actinopteri; order Siluriformes; family Loricariidae; genus Parotocinclus; species Parotocinclus haroldoi. The sequence goes on from JAUZST010020654.1 coordinate 6,160, forward strand.
CTTATGAAAATGCGATAATTATAAGATATCTATTTTTAGAGAGACCAGCAAGATAAAAAAGGGTAGAAATAATTACATCTGTATATTGATTGAGTTCCTTTGACCTCTGTGCTGCTTATGCCATGAGCAAGCAAAATGAAACATAATAGCAAATGGGCAGACATTTAAGACATGCTAAACAGTTAATACAGAGTGCATTAAGTACAGAGTATACTATGAATATTGAATAAGCTAAATCTGTGTTCATTGTCTTTGTTTTCTTGAGGGTAGTTGGTATAAAACCAGGCATCTTGGTAATCCAATCAACCACAAATCATTACCCTCCACACCATTTTGCTTGCTCGGACATGAGAGTCTTCATTTAAAATAAAATAATTTTTGTTAGCCTAAATTATTTCAACATTTCCTGTGCTATAGCTTCATAGATCTCTGGCTGAACATTTGAATGCAATTAGTAAGTGGCACCAGGCAGCGCATGTGTGATTAATTGGATAATTTAAGATGAATTGCAGCCCCGTCTGGGCACACCAGATAAGATTTGGTTCTTGTTTAGGAAAGGGTTATGCACTCGCTCATCTTTCATTCACATCATTTGTATTTGTAAAACATGTTTTGTTTTTTCTTCTTTCTGTTTACTGTTGTGCTCTTGGGAAAAGAACTTAATCAGTTAATCATTTCAAGTCATCTTCAACTGATTCCTTTGGTTCAATAGCTACTCAAATCCTAAACTGCATGCCTCAGTTTAAGTCATGCAGCACGCATCAAGCTGAGTGCAATTATGGCAACAGTCATTGCCTGTGTACCTTCACTACTCAATTTCTGTTTAATTGCACACTTTTTTCAAATGCGGAATCCCAGTGACCAAGCATTTGTCCTAAACTGACTTCGCAGCTGTGGTTCTTGTACTTGACATGTCCTCCCCTCACATTTGATTTTACTCAGTTCAACTGAAATATAATGCCCGAAATCACCTCTCTACAGTATACTTGCGGAGAGGTAAAAACTGTCAGATAAAAGTGTACAAATGAAAAGAAGTAAATAAAAAGAGATGATGCAAGAGAAGAACAGACTGTATGTCATAAAAAAGTCACATAAAACTTATGATTAGAGAAAGAAACTAGAGAATAGGGGATGATAAAGAAAAGGAAGGGAGGGGTGCAATTCCTAGCAAAAGTCATCAAGAGGGAGGGCAAATGAGATTTTAACATTGTACTTTTATGGAAGACACGTGTGTTATAGCAATAAAGCATAATAAAAAAAAAGTATACATACTCTGGTCATGCTGATGGTGAGCCATGCTGTTTCATCAACACACTCATCGAGAGAAAAAACACCAGAAGAATAGGAGGAGGGATGAGAGAATGAAAAGTGATTTCTCCATATTTCTCATCCAGATTTGGTTTAGATAACTTCTCCTAACGTTCCAAGAAAATGACACAAAGAAAGACCTGGATTCACAGTAGTCTCATTAAAAAAATAAACGTTTTTCAAGTCTAATATGTCTGTAAAGGTTAGGGACAATGAACAATGACTTCTTTATATCCTGATTATAAAGGAAGTATATCCTTATATTTCTTTGTGTTATCCAAATCTGTTCCTAAATGTAAAGTAGCTAGCTTGTCAACTTACTGCCCTTCTACATTCACCCAATCTCTCTATTCATTTCAATTAATCAATTCACTCTTTAATTGTCATACTCTTTAATCCAGTTTAGGGTCGCAGGGAGTCTGGGCCTAACTGGCAGTGCATGGTTCTATGAGGAAAGAACCCCAGGCCACCAAAACCAGACCACCAATCCATTGCAAGGCACATGCACAGATACTCACTAAATCACGCTGGGACACTCAAGAGACACTGATTGACCTAATATGTTTTCGGAAAGTGGGAGAAACCAGAGTACTTGGACAAAATTGATCTATACATGGGGAGAACATGCATACTGCACACAGACAGTCCATCTGTCCACTCATTAAGCAAGTAAAATATACGTTATAACTGACTGCACATAGATACTAAGGGTCCAGTTGCAGCCTTACAGAACAATTGTGCACAATAAACTGTACACTGAATTTCGTGCATTTATTTATGAGATTAAGCTAAAGCATTACTGTGTGTACTTTCGTGTACAGAAAGTTGCGTGTCCAGAAAGGTAATACTGTCTTTATACCCTTACGAAATGAGACAGACATCAATACAGGAGTAGAAAGTAGGTTCACTCGTATGGGTAAGTCTGTATAGCTGCTTTATGAGTCTCAGTCGAGTCATAATGTAGCTCCTGCCTTTAACTGCAGGCCTGTGCACATATTTATTAAGCAGTATACTGTGACCGGGGTGTTTCACGGGGATCCAGGTATGGGCCGAAGGGACATAAACAAAATACCTTCACATACTTGGGTATCCTTCTCTTGGCAAGTGCAAGAGAGTGAGAGTATAACATTGGCTAAAATCAGTTTTCTAAATCTTCTCACACCACATGCCCATATTTTAATTAATGCAGTGACTTGACACCACTATTCAATACCATATACCATACATTTTGTAGCAAACACACACACACACACACACACAAACACACACACACACCTGTAAAGACTTTCCATTGACATAATAGTCCTATAATACTGTAGATAATGAATTCTACAGCTACAAATCCCAACTTTAATCTCTGTATCATGAAGCAAATCTATTGCCTTTTTTTCATTTTCTTTTTTCCAAATTAATGTTCCAGCTCTCTATCCTCGGGATGAGCCTATAATTATAAACAGTACTGTGCAAAAAATCTTAGGCCACTATTAGACGTGTTGTTTTAACAATGGTATATGACCATGTATGTATTGACTGGACCCAAAAATTTCAAAATTTTATCTTCCCAATCTTTGTCAGCAATGTTAGCTCTTTTTATGCTGCTCTTCAGAAAAGTGACTTTTGTCCTTCTAAATGGACCACAAATTATCAAGCTTTTTTATTGCCGCGAACATTGAAAATGTGCCTCTGCAGCCTACAGAAGAAGTTTTTTTGTTTGTTTTTTTGTTTGTTATAATTATACCATTGCTAATACACACACACATACACATATATATGCATACACACACATACAGTGGAGGGGAAATAATTATTTGATCACTGATTGCTGATTTTGTAAGTTTGCCCACTTACTAAGATATGAACAGTCTATAATTTTAAGGGTAGGTTTATTTCAACAATAGGAGATAGAATATCTAAAAGAAAATCCAGAAAATGTAACTGTATAAAATATATTAATTTATTTGCATTTTGCAGAAAGAAAAAAGTATTTGATCTCTCTAGCAAACAAGACTTAATTATTGGTGGCAAAACCCTTGTTGGCAAGGACAGCAGTAAGATGTTTTTTGTAGTTGATGATGAGGTTTGCACACGTCAGGAGGAATTTAGGTCTACTCCTGGTCCCATCTAAATCATTAAGATTTTCAGGCTAAGATTTTCAGATTTTACTTGGACCTTCAACTCCATCCATAAGTTTTCTATGGGATTAAGAAGTGGAGACTGGCTAGGCCACTGGCTAGGCCACTCCATGACTGTATTGTGCTTCTTTTGCTGCCTTAACTGTATGTATTGGGTCGTTGTCGTGCTGAAACACCCAGCTATGACCCATTTTTAATGTCCTGGAAGATGGAAGGAGGTTGTCCCTCAGCATTTTGAGGTACATGGCTCCATCAATTCTCTCATTGATGTGGTGATGTAGTCCTGTGCCCTTAGCAGAGAAACGTCTCCAAAACATAATGTTTCCACCTCCATTCTTGACAGTTGGGACAGTGTTCTTTGGGTCATAGTCAGCATTTCTCTTCCTCCAAAATCGTCGAGTTGAGTTGACGCCAAAGAGCTCAAATGTTGTCTCATCTGACCACAGCACCTTCTTCCAAACCCTCTCTGAATCATCCAGGTGTTCATTGGCAAATTTTAGATGTGCCTTCCTGAGCAGGGGGACCTTGCAGGCACTGCAGGATTTTAATCCATTACAGCGTAATCTGTTACCAATGGTTTTCTCATGTGACTGTGGTCCCAGCTGCCTTAAGATAATTAACAAGTTCCCCTATGTAGTTTTAGACTGATTTATCAACTTCTCAATCTCATGATTAAGTATACCCCACAAGGTGAGTTTGCATGGAGCCCCAGATCGAGGTCGACAGTCATTTTGTATTTCTTCCATTTTCTTACAATGGCACCAACGATTATCTCTTTCTCACCCAGCATCTTACTTATAGTTTTGTAGTACATTTCAGCCTTGTGCAGGTCTATGATCTTATCCCCTCCTTAGAAATCTCTTTTGTCTTTCCCATGTTGGAGAGGTTACAGTCTGACTGATTAATTGAGTCTATGGACAAGTGTCTTTCATACAGGTGACAATTTAAGACAGCTGTGTTTAATGTAGGTAACGAGTTGATTAGGAGTGTCTAACTGGTCTGTTGGAGCCAGAATTCTTAATGTTTGGTTTCTCTGCAAAATGCAAATAAATTCATATATTTTATGTAATTTTTTGGATTTTATTTTAGACATTCTATTTCTCACTGTTAAAATAAACCTACCCTGTAAATTATAGACTTTTTGTATTTTTTCCTCCACTGTGTGTATATATATATATATATACACAAACTATACACTATAGTATACTAAACAAATTATAGCACTGTGTGCTTGGTGTGTATCATTGTGTCATACATGAATTAGAAGTCAATGGAACATGACCATATACTTTAACTGAATAAGGAATAAGTAATTTGGCATTACTGAGGGAAAATACGAATAGGCTGCCATTGGGAAACATTGTGTGTCAATGACAGATGCGTAAAAATGGGATAGAAAACCTCAGAAATAAATAATATGATCACATTTTTTCACCATTATTTGAAGGATTTATGTCTGAAATAAGCCAGTTTCGCATGTATGATGAATGGCACAGTTTTATTAATGATTGCTTTGCATGGTATTATAATAGTTTTACAGGGTCAGATGCATTTGATAATGTCAGTAGTCACTCCTGATTGTAGTCTCATATTTAAAGGATATAATACCCACAAACATACTAAAATAATTCAGTAGTGGTTTGATAAACACCAGTCATGCACCTTTCATGCCATCTATCCATGTAAACACTAAATTAAAGTCTAAAGTAACACTAAAGACTAAACATCATTATTCCTTTATGGTGTGCAGTTTGTGGAATCTTTCAAAAAACCTGAACATCTATTTTCTTGAAATCTTCCACCACAAACCATTGAGGACATTTAATATTTCAAAAAAGATTCAAGCTGCTGTGAAGGCAACAGGGTACTCATACATTCTCTGTATATTATTTTAGTGAGACTGAGGTCAGTTGTGCCTCAGTGAAGTGAACGTATAGATTTGAGCCAAATCTCGGTCTCTCTGTTCCATGTGCCACCCAGAGGCCACATGCTGTATAATACTGTACAACTAGTAACACACAGGCCAAGAACTAACTCTACAGTCTGAGGAAAGAGGTCTGGGACTGCTGATGGGGTTTGTGCACGTGTCTGGGATAAAATATTTTAAATCTATCTATTCACAAATTCACTCCTGATAAGATTCATCCTAAAAACAAAACTAAATAAACCCCAAACAAATAAAGAAATTACCTAAATGACAAGAGCAAAGTTTGTCTTTACTTCGCTGTTGGAGTGCGTTTAGACAAAGGTTTTATGTTAACTTTACCACTAGACCTGTAGAAATCTGTCTCCATCATATACACTCACTACACGCACACTCGCTTTCCTTACTTGCTATAGCCATTTTGGGATTAGCGATCTGGCAGCACAGGGTGCAAAGTTTAAACCAACCCTGAACAGAGTTTCAGTAAATGGCAGAAAACACACACACAGGGAAATGTTTTTGAATTTTTTGGGAGAGTGCACAAAAACCATACAGGCAGCAGCTGGGCCAACCACTGCATCACCATGCTACCTCCTTGCTAAAAAAAACATTATTATGCATTATTCTCTTCAGGTGTTTGAGCCCACTTCTGGGTCCAAAATCAATGGTATTTATATATAACAGCATATCTTGAAGAACTGTAGGTAACATTGGAAAAGTGGTGGTGCTTTAAAGTTTGAGAATGGTTTATAATTTGATCCATTTGTGTAAAATCACTTAAACATCATCCGACTTTCACATAAGTACTAAAATAAAAAAGATTAAACATTTAAACAAATGAGACAAAAAATATACATGGCTATTTATTTATAGAGGAAACCTGTTAATCAGTCCTGATTTCCTGATTGTGTACTTATTAACAGTAATATTAGCTCATGTCAGTGATGGCTTTGGATGATCCTTGCGTTTGAAATGATCTTTTTTGATTGGCCGCTACTGGAGAGGGTGACAGTGATCTTGGGATTTCTGTATTTGTGCACAATGTGTCTGACTGTTGATTCAAGCTGATGAGCACCAACAACTCTTTTTTTGAGTCCTCAGAAATCCTTTTAATAGGCTCTTGATAGATCTCTGTTCTCTAAATGCTATTAGGGTTTCCACTGACACCTAGTGCCTGATTGATAATGGAGTTAAGGTCCAGTAAGGTGTAAAAATCTTTGTAGACTTTAATGTTGACAGTCAGACTTGTTGGGGGCAGGAGGAAACATAAAAGTAGCATATTCAGTCATCCCAGTCCCAGAAAAGGTTGCCTTCAGTAGTTGAAATGACTTTCGGCCAGTGACCCTCACTCTAATAGTTATTAGGTGTTTTGAGAAACTGGTCAGAAGTCATATTATTCAAGAACTGCCACCCATACTTGACCCCCACCAGTCTGCATAAAGGGAAAACAGATCAACAGAGGATGCCCTAGCCACAGCTCTTCACATAACCATGACCCATCTGGTACAGAAAAAACATTTATGCCAGGCTTATTTTATTTGACTTCAGCTCTGCATTTAATACAATCCTCCCAAACATACTGGTAACATAACTAAAGAACCTGCTCTACACCTGCCACTGGATTAAGGACTTGCTCAATGACCGTCCACAGAGAGTAAAAGTAGGACCTCACTTTTTCCCAGCACTCAGCTTCAACACTGGTTCCCCTGGTTTCACAGTGTGTACCAAGTCCCTTGCTATACACTTTCTACACACATGGCTGCACCACCACCCAAGCAACTATATCATAAAATTTGCAGCCTGAAACACATTCCTAAAAAGTTGGGACAGTAAAGCATTTAACATTTTCTATTGTTGACTATTGGCTATCACCACACTTAAAAGTTATTTTATTTCAATTTACAGTACCAATAATACAAGTAATTTAGTTTTTACACTAAAACTGTGTTTCACTTTAGTGTTTCAAATGTTATTTTGTTCCATTCTTCCTGCATGCAGCATATGTTATTCCCTCTTCTTCCACAGCTATGCCTTTGTAATGTGTGCAGCATGTGGTTTTACATTGTCTGGAAACTACATGGTCATCCCTAGAAAAGATATCATCATTAAGGAAGCATATGTTGCTCTAATGCTTATTAGCCCTTATGGTTTCAGACTTAAATGTAAGATATAAGGGTCCTAAACAGGGGCATTATTAGACCCACTTTATTCAAATTTTATCCTGGATTGCTGGAAAGAGCTAGGGCACGCCACTCAAATTTACTATGGGCACTACATTTCCAGAGCTAGTCAGAGCTTTCTTATGGATTAATGGGTATTCGCAAATATTTAAAAGAAAGTCTTTTATGCTACATATAAGGTCATGACAACTCATAGCTAACAAGACCCTAAGACTGATTGGCACGCAATTGAGTACAGCTGTGCTTCTCTGAATTCTGTCTGTACCCCAGTACGACAAGCAGTCTAGATACGCCTGTAGATCATAGCTTAACATTTGCAGCATTCAGCAGGTGCACTTACGCACAGCGACTTACAATTCAATCCAGTTCAACAGTTTATGCTCCAGAAACTTGTTCAGGTACCCAATAATTTCAGATTATTAACAGAGCTGAAATTCCAACTCCATTAAACCCGCAGTATTGTGTTATAACCCTATCTAATAGCATCCACGTCATTCTGATTGATGGACCAGACATCCATATAACATGTAGAGTATCTAGCAGATGTTGTTTTTTACATTGCCGGGGTCATTTTGCTGTTCTCCAGAAGGAAAATAACTTGATAAAAGTGTTCAGCTTTTATGGAGTTACTGAGGCAGAGGTTAGGGTTACAAGTAGGTGACAAATTAATTAGCTATATGGCAGTGGTTCCCAAAGTGGAGGCCACAGCATGGCAACCCTACTGAAAAAAAAAGAATGATGCTGGACTGGTGGTGACCACAGTTTGTTGTTGCTGTCACATGTTTTTGCTGGCGATGCTGGTCTTTGCTGGTTTTGGATGGTTGTGATCAGTGCATGCTGGTCTTTGCTGGGGATGCTGGTGACTAGCACATGCTGATTGAACAACAAAACCAGCAAGATCATACTGGGCAACCAGCTTTGCTAGCAAGGTTATGCTGGTCAACCAGCAAAACCAGCACTACACCATCTTAAACCAGCATGGATCTGATGTTTTTTTCACCAGGGTAAATAGATAATCCACTGCAAAGGTGATTTGTTATTCCAAAGCGAGTCACTGCGGGAATAAAAAAAAAAAGTCCTGAGCAATATTATATTAATTGAAAGTTGTATCTGGTATTAAAAAAGATAACATTTATTAAGAAAAATGTATTATTAAGAACAATAAAAACCATATTATGGATATGGATAGTCATCCATGTATTTGCCCCACGCCATTCGCTTCGTTTTTGTATCAAACTTGCATCTGATCAGTCAGTGCAGAAAGAATCCGCTTCACTCACGCTCAGCACGTGTTCGGCTCAGCTCACTAAAGATCAACAAGTTGGAGGAGTGTGGCAGTGTGCCCGTTACCGTTTGCTTATGTGTGGATGGGAAGGGGCGGAGAGGATCGGGTGATTAAAAAGCACTGAAGACGGCTTCTTTAGGCCAGAAGCGTGATGTGGAGGAGGTAGTCTGATTGAGGACGGACTGTGCTGAGAGGCTTTCCCTCTAATCTCATGCGCGCGCACAACCAGGCGCAGCGCAGGACCATATAAGCAGGTAGAAACCACGAAGATAGATCTTCCAACTTGGAAAAAACCCGCGCCGTGAATAATGAGGGCAGAATCTGTGTGGATTTACCAAACCGTCCTGTGTGTTCTGCTCTCCGTGACAATGGGTACGTTTTTAACATCTTGGACATGTCATTTCAATCTTTTGTTAATATACATCATTATGTCGTTGCTGCAGCAGAGGGTGCATCTACCATCTCATTAAAAACAACAACTTTGAAATAAACTGCATTTAGGAAACTGTTTATGTAGATCACCGGCCACCTTTTATTAATCTCTGTAGCCTGTAGAACAACACACTGGTTATTTTAGATTATGCTGTATTAACCTTATGATTATTTAAATATTTAGTAACACACTGCCAGGTCACCAGTGTTGTAATGAATATAGAATATGTATGGAATATAATATTCATTTGCTTAATGTCAAAATGAAACTGATTGACTCTCATATGTTTATGTGGTCATTCTAATAGTCATGACTTGAAAAATGAATTTTATTGAGAAATAGCAACGTCAGCTGTTTGTAACTTGGAGGTAGGAGCCATGTTTAGATTAGATACACCGACTGGGCATGAGATGTCATGGTTGGTGGTGCAGGTACCGAGCCCTGCGATGACCTGATGTCATATTCAGGGAACACTTTCACTCACACCCTGTGGATTCGGGGATAGGCTACAAAAATTGCAAACGTTAGCAGGATACAAAGGATCAAATAAGAAGTTTCACAGCAAAGGTCCATGCTATCATCCGCTCTAAGTGTTGGGACAGTGGGACATGATGGCTTAGCAGTTAATGTACTGAACTACAGAGCAGAACTTCCAATTTTTATATCCTATCTTTACCAAAATGTCTCTTTTGGCTCCTTAAGCAAGGCCCTTAGTCCATTGCAATCGACGACTGTTAAACTGCATCAGTTGTAAATCGCTCTGCTAAATAAAATGTAAAACTAAACTAAAACTACATATCTTCTGCACAAATAGTTTCTGGGGCAAATTGTGTTAGGTCAAAAGGCTAAATAATTTATTTAATACGATGACATAAATAAGCCATATTTTTCCCTAAACAGACTAATTTTTTGGATTAAACAAGTGTCATAATGGAAACCAAAATCCTGTCAAAGTTGCTTACACTGATTTCACAATGGCTCGTTGATAAATGAGGTTCATTCAGTGCTCAAAACGATTCAGTGGCTTGTTGAAAAATAGTGTCATCCGACACCTGCTGAGTGTTAAATGTTTGTCAAACAGCCAAATACTGTATATGCTTACAATTACTAATCAAAGCTCTAGAATAGAATAAGATGAGAATAAGACGTGCTTGAGGGAAAGTTCAGGTTTAGTCTTTTCAGAGCCTCACAAACCCTAAAATGGAATACAGGTTTGATGTCCAGCATTACTGTTCTAGACCAACTGTTTACAGATAGCATGGGCTAAAATACTTTCATGATAAATAATCACTGGATCCCAGTCACATACACATCAATTCAGGACACTTGTTTATATAGGAGACATAACATGGCTATGCATTTCAAAATGAGATTAATATTTAAAAACAGTGGAAAGAATATTACCAAATAGAAACCAGAATGGACCTGCTTTCACATCTGCCCTGTTTCTACTAAAGCAGCCTATTATGGCGCTGACATGGACTACATTTAGGAAGAGGGGTAGCAGATTATTTATTGGAGCCTTTGACCTTAATGTTCTCACTGACACTGAAGTGTGTATTTTGCAATGAACATTTTTCAGACATCCAGCCTCCGACTCTTGCAGTGTTTCCTCACTCGGTTTATTTGTGTTTCTGTGGACCAAGTGTATATGTTATTATGTTGATCAAAATTCACACAAGTATATAAAGAGTCATCATTTTTCTTGAACTTTCATTTCCGAGGTTCAGGTTAGGGTTCTATAAAAAAAGATTAGGTTTACTTTAAGGTTAGGAGTCACATTCATAAGTTAAAGACAGAAAGCATTATATCAGTGGAAAGTCTCCAAGACACAGTTTGTGTGTGTGAGAGTGTGTGGTGTTAAGGGGGTTGGGTGTTAAGAGCTGACAGGTTTTTTTACTTTGTGGGGACAAACATATTTTCATTAGGTTACTGGGGTTAACAATACAGTTGCATGTATTGTATGTGTAGGTGTAGCATTATTTAGCTACAATAATAATCATGTCAGTGGAAAGTCCCCACCAGGATAGTCCAAATGTTCCCATAATTACATTTCTTTTGATAGTTTGACAATGTGCCATTATGAGAACATTTGCCTGGTCCTTAACCTAGAGTTTGTATAAAAAGCCGAACATTTTCTTTTAAGTACTGAGTTGAGTTTATGGTTATGGTTATATGTAAGTATGTCATTACTACAAAAATACATATTTTAATGTTAAGACCCAGAAAAATAGTAATATAAACATATGTATTTGTTGTCCTGCATTCTTTCTTTGACTGTCGCAACATGCCTGGATCCTTTTGACTCAAATGTAAACATTTAGCTAATTTCCCATGAAAAAGTACAGATAAAACAAAACAGCTTGTAACACGTTTACAATTATTTCACATTTTAAAGCTTTATTATGTTGTTGAAGCCAATAAAATGTCCAAGAACCCTATGGAAGGATTACATTTATAATGTGCACTGACGCAAATAGCTGCTTCTCTAGAAGTTATATTTTGAATATATAAAAAGGTATCTATAATAATTATAAATTATCAAGTCACAGCACATACCCAATATGCCCTGAAGCATCTGCCAGAGCGCATGGTGCACATGAAAAAAATGCCATGCACAGGCTCACTGAGATGCAACATCTGTGCCGTGCTTGCTCCCATATTTCACCACCACCACCACAAATGTTCAATGGACCAGATGTGTAATATAAACAACACGGCCCCATAAGTAAATCAGACCTGCTCCGTTCTTTCCAAGGGGAGGAAAGATGCTTGCTGGCAGATCAACTCCACTTGTCTGAGTCAGACTGAAACTATTAATGTCTATGGTCCACCAATGTCTGTCCCCATTGTGCCCATAAACATATTCTCTGGTATTTTTCAAAGATAAAGATCAATCCAAATCTAATAAGCAGGGTTAAAGATAAAGATGCCCCTGACTGATGCATATGAAGAGCATAAAGGGTAGTCTAATTGGAAGGCTGAAGGGCAGCACCATTAGAGCAGCAATGCGATCTAAACCAGATGTTCTAATAAACAGCCCAGTTATTTATAACCTGTCCTCATCAAATCAGTAATAAATCTCAGAAAGCATTAGCACTCATTCAGTCATTTTACATGACATGAAGCATACGCATTTCAATTTCTTTCATATAGGGAATGTGTTAGTTATATCACCTTACCTTTCAAACTGGTGTGGCGTCACTATGGTTAATAATGTAGCGTGTCTATTTTTCAGTTCTCTTCTTTGTAATATTTTGGTTAAATGATAAATACAAAGCAAATAACAATTCTTCATTGTTCACTCTATGTTAAGTAGTGCAACACATTTCTCGGCCATGCTAAAGCTAAATAAAAAATACTTACACCTAGCTTTTGAGATAGATGTAGATGCCAGTGTACAATGGACTCATACTACACAGTTTCATCCAGTATTAGGTCTTCAAATTCCTGTATAGTAGCACTTTTCTATGTACCACTACACTGCAAAAACATCTGTGTTGCTTCAGACAGCAAAATATGAAATAGTTTTTGCCTTTAGAAGCGATACTGAGAGATAGACATTATTGCTGAATGGCAGTCTGAGATCAGCGTGCTAGCTAGCCAGGTAGCATAACATACTACTCATGGCCCAGCCAGCCCTTCCTAGCAAAGAATGAACAGTCTATTAATAGCTGGAAAAGGTTCTGTCAGTTAAAAAAAAAAACAAAAACAGAGATGGAGAATAAAAAAGTGAGACCGGAGATGCAAAAGAAGCTCTTGTGCCCAAGAAAGGAGCTGTTTATGCAGTTAACCATGAAGCGAAAGTCTCAGACTTTGCTTTAATAGGTATTTTCTCGAGAAATTGCACATGAATGGAAAGGGAAGCAGTGGAACTACATAATGAACTCACTAACTATCCGTTTGAGAGAGACAGTTATAAGGCGATAATTAAAACACGGGATTCAAGGTCTTACCGGCCCAAAAAATACTTCAGCCAAAAAGTCATATTTCTTTTGTACGTTCTGTTTTGCAGGTTGCACAATAAAATTGTTTACTGCCATGATATACCATGAAACTGCCAGAATAAAAAAAATCATACCACCCAGCACTAGCACATCCACTGTATGTACTGTAAGAATGCCATGTGCTATATTCATTTTGATGAAGTCTATTGCTAAGTTTATACAAAGTTTGACTTCCTCACAGATCTGTATGGATGTAGAATGCACTGCATATATTCTGATTTTATTTGAGTGCCAGTGTCTGATAACACTAGCAAACTGATTAATTTGTGTGAGATCATGTGCAGTGTGTTCCATCTTCTACCTGATTTTGTGTAGAATAATGGAATATTTACGGCTTAAAAATGAAATAAATCACAATATAACAAATATAGCTCTATCTGTCTGACTACACCATTGCTGAGAAATTTCTTTTCATGGTACCTAAAAGTGTCTTTGTGCTTTATTTTTTTATTTGGTGTTGAATGATTTAACGTGTACCACATTCACAAAACAGAATACATATCATATTTATTTATGAGCTTCTCTTGTTCAGGTGCTTGGCAGAAATTTGTGAATGAAATCCCCTCCCCTTCCCTCTAAGGCCACATTTCCCTATGAAAAAATAAGGTCTGAAGCATTTCTTTACATGCAGCTACATGTATAATATCATTTTATTATAATTTTAGATTAGATATCCATTGATGACAATCTGGGTTGGGCACTGCATTCAGGCACAACTCAATGTGTCTGAGGAAGAGGAGACTTGTTGGGGATCATTCTCTGATGATGTAAAAGTATCCTGTGCCAGCCCCTGAGTTAGTTTGAGTTACAATTGGTTGGGTTAAAGGTAATCTAAAACACCAGTCTGTGAATGAGATATGAACATAGATGTGTAAAAAAAATCATGCTTAACTGTTTGAGAGCTGACACTGACAGTGCATTTGATTCATAACATGTGTGTAGTGTGTATTTAAGAAGGAAAGTATGCAGTGTTTTTTTGAAGCTTTCATGTGGAAAGGATGAAACTGATATGAGAGATGTAGGAAGGATGCAGTTAAGGCTGTAAGGCAATCTCTTTCTAAACAGTATGTGCTGATGTTGCCTGCTTTTTAAGATTGTAGGAAGCAAACTCTGCAGAGGTACCAGAAAACTGAGGACAGCAGGCTACTGTGTTCCAGCTGCAGCCAGTCTTCTCGAGTCAGTAGAGTTGCACTAGAAGAATGCGCACGGAAGTGCTCCAAGAGCAAACAACTCTGCAGGTAAATCCGCACAAATTACACATGGAGGCTAGGTGAATGACCTGTAGCAGTTAGTAACGTCTTTAAAAAGCCAGGTTGCTAACTGATCATCAATATAACAGTTCATTAATAGTATATTTCTGAAATGAAAAATTTCCCAAACTTTTGTCTACAGTATGCATTCCAGAATTAAAACTAATAACAGGCCAGTAATAATTGCTTTTTGCGTAAACCTATAGCACAAATAATAATTAGAAATCAAATAACAGTACCGATAAACCCTTATAAATTGACTGACAATTCATTAATGTTGATACGTCTCATATATTTAGCATCCACTGGCCATGTGTCATATAGTGCATAATACATATGGTCAATATATACTGTCAGATAGATATTCAGCTTATCTACTATATGCAAAACATATAGAATGCAGCTCATTAAGCCCCATGGAATGTTTCCATACAGCTGTGGTCAACATTACTGGCACATTTAATTGTGTAGTATACAACATGCCCCTGTCTTCAGAAAGAAGTGTAGACATACCAACATGTATCATCAGAATACATTCAACAAAGGTTTGACCTGTAAAAATATGAGGTCATTAAATAAGTAAATTAAAATAAAGAAGAAACATAGTATATGCCATTGACAACATTAAAAAGGCACCCTTCCCTAATAATTGGTTCCACAACCTTTGGCAATAAATGACAGCCTCCAAACATTTATGGTAACCATCTGTGAACTCCCTGTACCTGTCTGCTGGTAGTTTCGTCCACTGTTCCACTACAATGCTTATATTTTTTGTACGGTTTGGTTTTGAGTTCAGCTGTCTCCAAGGATTTTCAGTTGGATAGAGTTGAAGACTCCTTACTGGCCAGTTAAAAATGTTAGATTTTTCCAGTCTTGTGTACATTTTGATGTGTACTTTTAGTCATTATCCAGGTACAGGACTAATTTTAAACAAGTTTACATTTAAGACCCCCAAGCAAAACAGCCTCACACCATTGCTGATCCTGTACGATATTTCACTTGGATATTTTTTTTAAGGTTTCATTTCGGCATCTATAAATATAACAATGGTTTAATCTGTCCATAGAATATCTTTTCAGTAGTACTGTGGTTTGCCTGTGTAAGTTTAGATAAGTTGTTTTTTGTGCATTTTTTAAGCAGTTAGGACATGTTTGATCTTCACACCGTTTTTTTAGTGTGTAATGTATGATATATGTTGAAAATTACTACAGATAAACTGGCCTTTTTAAGCATCAAAGCCATAATTCAGAGGTTAATTAAAGAGAGCAGGGTGGTGAGGTGAGTCTAATTTATAATTAATCACAGGTTAGTTTTTTGTCCTTTTGTCCATTTTGTGTCTTGGAATTATTTTCAGTTTATGTTTTTATTTTTGAGGTTTTGCAATTTTTTTGTATCAAACAGAGGTTTAGATCTACAAGAAATTTAACTAACTTCTGTTTCAAATGATACTGTTTGTGGTGTTCTTAATTTTCAGGGGTGCCAATAAAGTTGATCACAACTCAAAATGAGAAATCCTTTCAAACACATTATGTTTAAATATGTTGAAGGACCTTACTAAAGTCAGGCTTTGCTGAGGCGTTTTGGTCTTTGTGTCCACTGGGTTTGTAATATAGGTTCTTATATTTAAGGCAAGTTACCCAGCTTAAAGCAATCACCTGTTCTATATAAATACAAACTGACTTTGCCACATCTATCCGTCTCCTAATCTCCTTTTTTACAGTCTAGTTTGTCGTTTCAGGACTTTACCAAAGCCTTCATCTTGAGTGTATCATCTCTCGTTGCAGAACATTTAACTATGACCACATTAATGGGACATGCCATTTGCTTTCCTTTGATCGCTTCACTGAAGGCGTGCAGAAGGAGCGCAGAGTCAACCATGATCTTTATGAGATTAAGGGTAAATATTTTTGTCCCTTGGCAGTGACTCACATTCTTGACATTTTGCTCAGCACCTTTTTCTTCGAGAGCTTGAGGATGCAAGGACCACAGTGAGAGGTGACCTTGTTTGTTTAGAGCAAAGACTGCAAAGTGTTAAAAATCCTGGCCAGCTGTGTGTGCTTTGTGCAAATTCGTCTGCCTCTCTAAACAAACAGCAAGGGTCTTCCACCAATTTTAAGAGCTTTGGGGACTAAAAGTAAACATGGAAATGCAAAGCAAACAAACGTTATACTAACTAGGTGGCTGCTGTTTATGCTTCTTTCTTTATTTTTTACTCTAAGGTCAGGAATCTTACTTCCAGACTTATCGTTAGCAAATCTCACTGCTGGAAAGTTTGGCGAAGTTTAAGACTGTTTTGTGTGTTTCCACAGACTATATACGTGAGTGCATTATTGGTTCAGGCGTGAATTACAAAGGAAGAAAAGCAGTTACAAAGAATGGTGTTTCCTGCCAAGCTTGGAATGTATCGGTGCCACATGAACACAGGTAACAAAATCTGTCTCTCTCTCTCTCTCTCTCTCTCTCTCTCTCTCTCTCTCTCTCTCTCCCTCTCCCTCACCCTCTCTTTAATGCCTGCATATCTAAAAGGGATTCATTTTCATGTTTTCACAGCCAACTGGTGCATCATTGTGGTTTTGTGATTGTTAAGTGACTCATTCGCCAAGCCAGCTCGGAATCACTTAACTTGTTAATGCTACCGTCTATAGACCAATCTAGGATTGTCAGATAAATCAGTGGAAGGTGTCTGTACAAGGTTGTTTGACAGAATAGTTCATTTTAAGAATATTCATCAAGAGAATATGTTGTCATTCAAAACCATGGGCATTTTAAGTCCAAAATGCTTAAGGTAGATTTTGCAGCAAAGCCTAGTTTCCTCCATTATTTGCATGCTGGTGCAGTGTCTCTGTATGGGTGGTAATATGGTGGTTCAAGAAATTAGTGCCTTACAGCTCTAGAGACCCCTGTTTTTGATTCCCAGTAAACACCTCATCTTTGTGGTGTTTCAATGTTCTCTTCATGTCTACATGTTGCCTCATGGATAGTGGTTTTCCTTGCACCTTTCTAAGGCATACGTTTAAGTATTTGTGCCATTTTTGTGCGCAAGTTATTGCAAATGACAATCCTGAACTCCTATCATGCTGCCTTTCATCATTAATTGCTCAATATACATGCCAGATTTCCATGAATGCTATTTTCACAAGAACTAAGAGACTGCTAGTAAGGGCCAAGTAAAGTTACTTAAAAAATTTACAGTCACAATAAAGAGTGCAAAGCTCTGGGGCTCTTGGATGTTGAAACTGAGGCACTACAGTACTGTGTGAAAATGATTTGGAGAATGGTTTGGAGATAAAGCTCTAACCCCAGAGGGACTGGGATTTTGGAGAAACAGAGGAGAAACTGGCTAGCATCTGCTAGCACAGAATCATCGAATAATGGATCTTTGAATTTCTGAGGAGTAGTTTCAACTACGGAAGGGGATCTTTGTACACGTAGCCAATTGGCCTCCATTTTTCCAATTAAATAAATTTGGACTGTTGTAGCCAGGAAGTTAAGGTAATGGACCATGGACCAGAGGGTACAGGATTCAAATTGCATCTCTGCAAGGCTGTTCACTGTTGGCTCCTTGAGCAAGACCCTTAACCCATAACTGCTTGGAATGTAAGATTGCATAAGATATAAGCTGCTCCAGATGAGGGCATCTCCTAAATGTAAATACATACAATAATTACAAATGTAATACTTTTCAATAAATTGTAAGCCTTTAAATAGCTTAAATTGCTAAAATTGCTATTGAAAGTAATTCTACTCGATTCCTCACTTTATTATGCATCTGATGGCTGGATTGAAAACTTTATTGTTTCCTTTCAATTGAATTAAAAACATTTCCATCAAAAATAAATTAGTGGGCATGTGTGCATGGTGCTTTTGGACTTTTCTTGGTCAGCGACACACAGGATGCAAATATAAGCATGCTCTGGTAGGGATGCCAGTACATTGCAGGATTGACACTGGTCATGCTTGCAGAGCTGGGAGTGATCCCTGAGGGTGGCCTATCCAACCTCAGACACCCAACTAAAAGGCATCCCAGAGGCTTAAACTCTGCAGTAAGGACCCTGTGGTGCTCGGCTATAATGTTAGATGTTACTACTGTGGCACTTGCAAACTCAGAAACTCTTTTACTAATGTCCTCTTTTTTGAATGTGGCAGAGTTAATGTGAACACAACCCACATCTTCAAACACATCTCATTAATTGGAGAACAAGTTGATAGGAATAGTCATTAACCCCCTAGGGATTCCTAAAGAACTATATCGAACGATAGTGTTCAATATAGACATGAAAATGTAGAATTGTGTGTTATTGTTAATATAATTCCTTATATTGTAATTTCACAGCAGAGAAGTGCTGCACTACTGAGTTCAATATCCAACTAGACAATAGGGCAAAGTCATTTCATTTCAGAAGTTCAGAGGTAAAAGTTCAACAAGAAATCTTTGGAGCACAAATTACCTAATCTAACAGTGACATGGCTGGCTATCTTGCGTCACAACACATTTTCTAGTAATTGTGCTGTTTCTGTGATCTTTCTCTTTGCATTAGTTTCAAACCTGCAAAGCACAAGAAATTTGACCTGCGTGACAACTTCTGCCGGAATCCAGATAAAGATGTGAGGGGGCCCTGGTGCTTCACCAACTCTTCAGAGACTCGGTATGAGCAGTGTGGACTGCCCCAGTGCTTAGAAGGTAGAGCATCTTGACAGCTAGGTTTATTCATGTAAACCTATATGTCTGATGATTGCATGATGTCATTTATATGCAGTTACAGAGAGTGCAATTCAATACAGACATCTTATATTATGTTATCCTATACTTCAAATAGCATATCGAGATAAGATCTACGTAAACCCAGGACAACAGGAGTGCAGAAATTCAGATAATACATGCCAACCGTAGTAGAGGTTATTGTCGAAGAGTGAATGCATGATGATTCTGAGGAGCCAGAACGGAACAGCATAGGACCAATTGCAAGCTTAATGGACTTTAGATTGGCTATATAATGCCCATGTTTTGTTTGTATGTTTATGCAGTGGAGTGTGTGCTGTGTAATGGGGAAGGATACAGAGGACCAGTGGACCGCACAGAGAGTGGCAAAGAGTGTCAGAGATGGGACTCACAAAAGCCACATAAACACAAATATCAGCCACACAGGTATGACATGTACATCTGTGAATGGGGTCTGAGTCAGTAATTATATTGAAATCTTATTTAGACACTTTCAAAATGTATCTGACATAGCCAGTGGGCTACAACACATACAGTCTCGGCCTATTATTTGTAAAGTATTTTCTACTGTTTTTTGTAATAACGGTTTCTCCTCTCTGCTTTTAGGTATTCAGGTAAAGGCCTGGACGATAACTACTGCCGTAATCCCAATAATGATGTGCGTCCGTGGTGCTATACGATGGACAGGAACACACGGTGGGAATACTGCAACATCAGTGTGTGTGGTCAGTTGCCTCTATCTCTTTCAAAATTTCTGTCAAAATTTAGAACACGCCTGCTTTTAATGCGTTTTAGCCATTGTATTCACCTGCTCCTGTATTTAAAAAAACAAACAAATAAAACAGTTATTGAGATTTGCTTGCTGCTAGAGCTCTGTGAAATATTGATTTAATTGTAGGGTTTGATGGTCCTCTGCACAAAACTTTAGGTATTTTCCAAATGATTATATCATTGTATAATTCAAACACTTGTAATAGTAAAGATTTGCATGTTTACTGCAACAACACAGTAAGACTAGCTGCTAAATTTGAAAATCTGTAACACTTAGCTTGTTATAATGGGGTTTAATTTTAAGGGGCAGCTTGATGTGTAAATAATTTAACCCTTTAGCTGAGCTTCTGAGATAAAGAATATGCATTATTAGCACATTACAGTATTTACGGTATTTACGGACAACTACATATAGCAGTCCGTTATGTGTACAGTATCTCATAGTATCTCACCCCTTACATTTTTGTAAACATTTTATTATATAAGTAATCAGTCTACGGCTCGTATTACAGTGTAAAATTTCTGTGCCGTCAAAATAACCCAACACAGTCATTAATGCCTAAACCACTGGCAACAAAAGTAAGTACACCCCTAATTGAAAATGCTTCCTTCTGGGACGACAGCCATGTAGATCAATTTGATACAGTGTGTAGCATATGGTCTAATCACTGACAGGTTGACGCTGAGCTCATGCACACAACGTATTTGGTCGACCTGTGGTGAGGCCTGTTCTGAGTGCACAATTTGGACATTTTTACTTAGTGGTGTACTCACTTTTGTTGCTAATTTTAGACATTAATGGTTGTGTGTTGAGTTATTTTAAGGGCACAGCAAATTTACATATACAAACATGTACATGTGCATGTCTCAGTGTACTGGTATAACATCCCAGTTAGCTGATATACACTCACTGACAAAAAACAACACTCAGAAATGTCGGACAACTGCGAAACTCAGCCACCACAGACTTTGAGACTAACAAAAGCAGGATGGATGTTTTGAAGTATTGCCGGTAATCTAGCCTTTCTAGTTGTTGTGAACAGTGACACACACAAAGGCAAACAGACTCTGGATGGCCTAGACAGACCACCAGTAGAGAACATTGTTTGCGCCACTGACAAACCCAAGCAGCTCCCACAGTTTTATTGTCCATTATCCTGACACGGGTGGCACCTTCACTACACACCCCTGTCACAGCCCAGACCATTTCCAGGTGCTTAGCAGAAGAAAACATGTTTGCCCATTACATCTCCTGCAATTGATAGCCAGCCACTGTCAACTCTATTTGCAGTGCTGTCATGAACAAGAAACCTGAACTGCTATGGACTGCATTTATATTGCCTTTAGCGACAAAGTTCTGTTTGGGATCCATTGATGAGCAGGTTCAAGTATGGAGGTCTTGTGATGAGAGCTTCAATTATGTCTTTGCTGTGGAGCATCACACTGCCCCAACTGCTGATGAGATCCAGCATACTAACATCTAGTAATGATAGTGATAAGCTCAGAGATATTTGCAGGACAACCTCTGACCACATGTCGCCTTTCATTTCAGGGCTTACAACTGGCATTTTTCATCTAAATAACACTTGCAGAGCATAAACAGCAGATATTTCTCATGAAATTCAAAAGATTGCAACATTTCCTTGACCTCCTCTGGCGGTCACCAGATTGATTGTCGATCGAGCTTCTGCAAACTATGAGTAAAAGGATATACAGGCCCAGCTGTGGGAAAATATGTCATAGTCATGTCTAGCAGTCAGTGATCTCTCACCAATAGGTACACTACCCAAAAGTAGCCTCCAAAAGCCTTTTTTTCCTTTTATACCCTTTTGTGGCAAGACCGATCTGACCACACCTGCAATCACTTAAATATCTAGCTGTGAAGTAACTGCATGAAAAATCTTACCTCAATCCATCATTTCTGTCTGGGTTCTTTCTTATTTCTTTTCAATTAATGTATTTAAACTTTAAATATTTTAAGAATACTGTAGGCAAGTCAATATAGCAAAAAAGCACTATACTCAATATAGTAAAAACACTAGTATTTTACTCACTTTTCATTTCCTACCAAACTGCATCTGGTAGCAAGATCCATTACATCATAAATTGGTTCAGTATGACTAAGCAGCCATGCACTAAAGTAATTCTTAATGTCATAGTTTTGATTGGTGCCAGGAGAATGCTAATACTGGATGCCATATTGCCAACTGGATGTCTTATTGGCAATCTTCTTACAGCCTAGGACATCTTTATGTGGATCAACAATTTTTTTTTCAGTTCCTCAGAGAGTTCTTTGCTTTGAGGTGCCATTTTGAACTTCCAGTGACCAGTATGAGAGTGTGAGAGCAGTAACATAAATTTAACACACCTGCTAACGATTTACACCTGAGACCTTGTAATACTAACGAGTCACATAATACTGGGGAGGGAAAATGGCTAATTAGGCACAATTTGGCCAGTTTCACATAGGGTTGCATGAACTTTTGTTGCCAGCTGTTTAGACATTAATGGCTGTGTGATGAGTTATTTTGAGGATACAGCAAAATTACATACAAGCTGTAGACTGACTACTTTACATTGTGTGAAAGTGTTACCCTAGTTATGATAAGATAGTTAAAAATATGAGGGATGTACTTACTTTTGTGAGTAATAATAACTGCTAATTATGTAAGCTTTATTGGTGACATGCAAGTCCATAACATAATGAGTGCAGAAGGTAAGGATTCCTCTTTAACACGCTTTTAAATGCATCAATGAATGTTTTTTAGCCACAGACACAACCCTTCAGAACCGAGGAAGTCTGAGACATGGGAGCCCCTTGGTGAGGCAGAAACGTCCCAAACTGAGATGGAATAAATGATCAAAGCAGGGGTGCCTGCCAATGATAACGAGCTCAGTCATAATTTACCACTGTATGACAAGTGATACAGAGGTTAATGACTTAATTTAAATATATGAATGCATCACTTACTGTCCCTCATACTTTTTGTGAAACTGCTTAAGTGGCTTGCTAATGGCTTCAGTATATATATATATATA
The DNA here is from genome assembly GCA_034779995.1 of Parotocinclus haroldoi. Taxonomy (NCBI): domain Eukaryota; kingdom Metazoa; phylum Chordata; class Actinopteri; order Siluriformes; family Loricariidae; genus Parotocinclus; species Parotocinclus haroldoi. Next base: position 29,209 of record JAUZST010020654.1, read on the forward strand.
TATGTTCATATATCCTACATATTATATAGCAATGCTATATGGCAGTATGTAACTAAATAGCCAAGGCACTGCAGCGTTTCCCACAATGATTTAAATAGGATCGGCATTGGCCATGGCATATTTTTTTCCTGTTTAAAATCATATCGCACAAAGCCGGGCAACCTCTCCTTACATTGCACTTCTTTCTCTCTCAACCTCACGCACACAAACATTCATGGAATTAGAAACTGGTTACATGTGACAGCTCAACCTATTTCCTGTTGTATGATGACACGGTCATTAATTTCAGAATAGAGTAACTGACAGAGAAGACAGGAGAAGCTTTGAGAAACAAAGCCATTTAACTCTGGTGGCTGTGACCGTAGTATTAACACTTCAATTCTAACCAAATATTTCAACAGTTTCAAGTGCTATGCTGTGTTTGTATTTTTTGCTCTGTGTAGGTTTAGGACTGTTTAGCATTTATCAGTGTGCAGTGCTTTGTTGGATGTATGCAGGCATGCCCGCAGCATTCCGTAAATCCCACAGTCTGTGTCCCCGGTGAATTACAGCTAGGTCTAAGAGCTACTGTTTAACTTAATGATGGAGCAACAAGGGATAGAATGCACTCTGCCAAAGCCGGTGTCTGTGTCTTGAAATACAGAAAATGCATATGTCATCATAACTACAGTACTTCTAATAATTCATTTCATCTTTGCAGATTCAGATCAGAAGTCTGACAAGGTTGTGACCAGCTTATGCTTTCAAGGGCAGGGAGAGAATTATCGGGGTATGGTGAATGTGACACCAAGTGGTGCGACCTGTCAGCGGTGGGACTCACAGTTCCCACATAATCATTCCTACACACCTCAAAACTACAAATGCAAGTGAGTCATTGTACATACCTTAAAGTGTGTAGGCTACATTGAACTGTTCCTTAAACCTCTTGCAGCAATAAACTCAAATGTCTAGTCGATATGATGATACATTTTAGTATTGTCTTTAACATGATAATCGTGTCTTAAACAATGGATTTTGTATTTCTGTGTTTGTTGCCTTCTTTTTCAAATTGACAACTAAACACGTCTCTTAAATCTTGAGGGTTTAATCTGTCTAGTGCAGTGGTCAAGGGCGATTCAAAAATTTAGGAGCGCATGTGCATGTGAAAAAGATTAAAATTACTGGCAGCATCCTTGAGGTTATTAATAAGTATTTAAGTATTTTATGTGTTTTATAAAAGCTCAAATATAATAAGTGTTTGACCACTCTACCATGTATTACAGTGTTTAGTTCTTGTGTGTACTATGTGTTCAACATTTTATATTTGTCATTAACCTACTGGAACTAGCTGATTATTCAATTTTGCATTTAATTAAATATGTCATATTACATTTTTTTGTTCAAGTTCATTGACAGACTAGTCCTGAGTGCATATACCTAAACATTTAGGTAGTTTATTTAGTTTATTAGGTACACCTGTTTAGCTGCTTGTTAATTCAAAATATCTAATCAATCAATATACATGAAAGAAACACTTAGGCATGCAGACATGGTTTAGATGATCTTCTGAAGTTCAAAGTGAGCATCAGACTGGGGAACAATGGTGACTCGAACATGGTGTGTTTGTCTGTGCTAGACAGACTGGTCTGAGGATTTTAGAAACTGCTTAAATTTTTGCAAACAACCATCTTCATGATTTACAGAAAATGGTTTGAAAAAGAGAAAATATCCAGTTCTGTGGGCAAAAATGTTAGAGGAGAACGGTCAGACAACAGCAACTAAATAACCACCTGTTACAAGGCTATGCCAAGCCATGCAGAATAGCATTTCTAAATGCATGCCACTTGGAACTTTGAAAGCAGTACACCAGGTGCCATCTGATTCTTCCAGTAGGATGCCATGTCACAAAGCTCAAATCATCTCAAACTAAGTTATCTGAACATGACAATGAGTTCACTCTACTCCACAGTCACCAGACTCAATCCAGTAGAGCACCTTTATGATGAGGGATGTGGCCACAAGGTACATGTATGTAATTTAGCAGACACCCTTATCCAAAGTGACTTACTATTCATACAGTCTTCTGATCAAAGCAATTGTGGGTTAAGGCCTTGCTCAGTGACCCAACTGTGGGTTGTTTGGGAGTTGGGATTTGAATCCTGGACCTTCTGGTCCATAGTCCAGTACCTTAACCAGTAAGCCACCACAGACCATATGGTAAAGTGGCTGGTGGGTGTATATAAATAAAAAAAGACTGCCCACAAAAATAGAGATAGCGGACATTTATACCTTGTAAGGACATTTTTACTAAATGTCAACTTTCTTTGAAAAACCAAAATAGCTCAAAATAATTGCATAAAGTTACTGTTCCAGGTATCTATTAGCTACGGTAATACTATAATCAATCAAAATCCTCACAGTGATAGAAATACATTTGTGTGTGTGTGTGTGTGTGTGTGCGCGCGCGCAGAGATTTGAGAGAAAACTTTTGCAGGAACCCTGATGGCTCTGAACTCCCATGGTGCTTCACCACTGATCCAAGAGTACGTAAGGCCATGTGCACCAACATTCCCCGTTGTGAGTCAGAAACTCCAGAAAAGACAGGTAAGACCACACACACACTTTAGAAGGCTTTGTTTGTTTATTTATTTATTTGTACACAATGTACAATTAATATTTTATATTTATGACTGGATGAAGTAAAACACACACATAGGAGGCAATTAGTGACCAATTAACCTAATAAATGACCAATAATTCCATGTGGAGACAGAGAGGACATGCAAACTCCACAGTCTGAGGCCAGGAGCTAACCGGGGGATCTGTGCGGCAGTACGGCATCCCACCTTTTCAAAAAGCACATATTTTACCAGATGAATCTGGTTCTGCTCAAACTAAAGTCAGATGTTGGAATGAGGCATATTTTTTATTCGCCCTTCAACTATAAAGCAATCTGTGACATGAAGTTGGCTTCAACCGCAAATAAGATGCACTTTCAAACATGCTCATTTCAACATGAGATAACGTATGTGGTTAAGAGTACTTCGTAAATCCACTGTAATTGAAAAATATTGAGAGTGTACATTGTTACTGTATTTATGATTGTGTTAGTGTGTAAGAGAGAGAATGTGGTACATCTTTCTGCTGTGTCTGTGTCCTTAGAGTGTTACATGGATAATGGGGAGAGCTACCGAGGCAACATATCAAAGACCAGATCTGGCATTCCATGTGGGCTCTGGTCAGACCACACATACAGGTATTCACGTAGTATATACATTTATTGTTACTTACTTACTTACATACATACATACATACATCCACATCCACACACACACACACACATACACAT
>JAUZST010020665.1:0-32533 GCA_034779995.1 Parotocinclus haroldoi
TCTTCAAACGTTGACTGGAATTGAGTAAGAACTTGTTTTTTACAGTATTATTACTTCGCATGCTGAGTATCTATACAATGTGTTGGAGATCGTTTATAAAAACCTGGCTACAAATGTATTTTTCAATGAACAAAGTTGGGGAGCAACAGTAGGTCTTGTTTGTACGTTCGCTATACGTGTAAATCGTACAATAAAGCTTTAATAAACTGCTTGGATTGTAAGTCAGTCTGCGAAAGTGCGACTGCTAAACGCCTAAATGTAAATTGGTGTGAACCAGAACCATCCAAAATCCCTTTTAAGCTGATGCAGCAGCAAAGCAGGATGGAACTCCTTATTAATGTTTTTTTGGATGAAAGTTTGGGTGTCTACAAAGTTTTAACTGGATCCTGTATCGCACTAATATGTTACACCTCGCTATTTAACTCAGCCCTAGTGTTTATCAGACAGGAACAAGTTCAGGAGCACCTGTCAGCCGGTGGCACCCATTGTTGCCTGTCTGTGAGTAAGCGGATTTATTATGAGCATTTAGTAGAAAGGAGCTTACCAGCGTCCACAAGTAGAATGTTTTCTCCCATCCACAATGACACACCTTTAAACCTGCCAAAACGTTTTCGAATTCAACAAAGAGGCTAAGAAGGTGTGTGACTGACTGGGTGGGTGTGTTGGCTTAGCCGACTCTCGCTCTCTGTCAGGCTGGATAGAGTAGCAAGATTGGGCCAGCTCTCACTGCTCTTAATCTTGGGAAAATCAGAGTGGATTTTTAATTAGAGCAGGATTGCTGTAACGGAGCCCCGGTGAATGTCAAAGCCACACTAACACAGCACACAAACTCAGCTCCGACCCGCAGCTAACAAAGAACAATCTGTTCCCAATCAGCCTGCGCACTAGAATGTGCTCCTGCCTTCAGTGTGTGTGTGTGTGTCTGTCTGTCTGACTGTCTGTCTGTCTGACTGTCTGTCTGCCGGTTTTGGGGGAGAGCCGCTGAATGGACTTTGGTGTCTGGTAAAGGGCAGTAAGTCTCAGAGGAGAGCATTGATCCACTCAAGGGATGGAGCCCTCAAACCATTACAAAAGGACCATGTACACACACACACACACACACTTACACACACGCACAAAGCCTAATTGTTACTTATCATATCTTAAACATACTATATTTGTGCAGTTCATATGAACGTTATATGAACAATCGTGACTACATAATATTTAAGGTATTTAAACCTCTTTTTGTTTTTTTTTTCTGTCTCCAGAGTGTAGGTGATACCGAGATTTTGATTACTGCCCAGAATAAAGACTGCTATGAGAGCGGAATTGTTTGCATGAAGTACCTGCTCATCTACGTTGGTCTCACTAAAATCTACTTCAATGATAACTCGGGCAAACCTGTGAGTCCTGCTCTAAACAGCTCCAAAATGAACACCCGTCCATTCTAGCTGTATTAAAACCCTCTCGATCGGGTCTTATTGCTCTTTTTTTTTGTGCTTTTGTGTACTCACTGAGTTGTGTTTGTGCTGGATTTGAAGAGCTCCTCCAGTGTGGTGGGACGAGGATACGAATTTGAGCTGTGGACAGCAGGTTACTACACGGTGGTCCATTTTGTCAAACAGGACATGACTGTGCTTTGGGATCGGAAAACCACTATACATATTCGTGCTGGGCCACGATGGAAGGTTAGAACACCTACCTTACCCGGAATTACCTGAATCTACATAACTTAACACTGACTGCTGTTCACACAGGGCTTGAGATTGAGGATGCGCCAATCCAGGCTGATATTGGGGGCGATCCATTGTCTGCAAAGACCTGATTCCAACTGTTTAACCGATCACTCTTTAAGCCTATTAGGGTCGGCTTGGATTTGTTTTCACGAAAGCCCAAGATTAAGTCATTGAGAAGATTAAATCATTATTGCAACATTTATTTATTCATTGGATTCATTTGTTTGGGTCGTTTTCTCTTTCAGTCCTTTTTTTTTTAAGTACTGTATTTTATCGGACGGTCCCAAAATATACAGGTACTTCCCAGTTTATGACGGGGATACATTCCGACAAATCGACCACCGCTTTTCCTCACTACATTTCCCAGCACCCTTCACCGCCGCCATGTGACTCCCTACATCACGCACTGCCGACTTCCTCATCTGAATGCTGTGTATCAGATAGAGCATCGTAAAATGGGGATTAGCTGTATATTGGAAAACTTATTTTAAGTTTCTTATTTCTTTTAATGTAGAAATTGCAAAACAGTACATTTGAACATGCCATTTATAATTAAAGGGAATTCCTCATGACATAACCGCTACTGTCAGAGGTAGCGTGTGTGAGAGCTTGTCCTGCTGTCCTCGTGAGGACAAAATGTCCCTACTATGATAGGAAAACGTGGAATTTAGAGTAGTCAGAACCGTTTTTAACTGCCTTTATTGCAAAAATTTGAAAAACCAAAGGTGCGAGAAGTCTTGTTTTAGGTTACTGAGGTTAAGGTTAGGTGTAGGTGCAGTGTTAGTAATCTAAGTTTAATTAAAGGGCCAAATATTTTAGGTTCATTAGAAGGTACGGTTTTGTTGTTATTCATGTCAATGGAAAGTCTTGACAAGGATAGCAAGACAAACGTGTTTGTGTGTGTGTGTGTGTGTGTGTGTGTGTGTGTGTGTGTGCTCAGGGTCAGTTTAGTGGCATGTGTGGCAACTTTGACATGGTGACAGCGAATGACATGACCACAGCGGGGCACATGGAGGTCAGCAACGCTCAGGCTTTTGGAGACAGCTGGGCCCTTGGCCAGGTACATGAATGCAATCAGGAATACAACACTGCGGCGGAGAAAGAAGTGTCTACACTGGCAAATAAAATTGCTGAGATGAGATTCGATCGAAAAGACAGTTGTGCTGGTTAACTCCTGTATGGGTGTGTTCTCTGGCTGTTTGTATTTTGTGTGTGTGGCCTTGTACGTAGTGTGAGAGTGATTACGTGGTGCGTAGACCCTGTGAAGGAGACCTGAGCAGACAGCCATATGCTAAGCGGGAGTGCGGCCTTCTCTACAGTGACGTTTTTGCTCCGTGCCACAACGTGGTAAGCTCCTCCCTCGGGAGATCGAGTCTGCATGCTATGGAAAGGTCACTTCTTACCCACACGCTATCTACACCACCATACACTCTGTTACATGCCTGTCCGTGATGCACCAGCAGATAGCAGTGTAGCAGAGGCTAAGATTCCTCGGCGACGGCGCATGGCCTGGGATCAGGGAAAACGTGACTCTGCTGCCGTTGGTTCTAAAGATGAACGACGGCAGAACTGATGTCAACGTGTTTTTATGTTTCTGGGTCAGTGTGTGAAGCTCGTTAGCCGCCTTTATGCTGATTGGCGCGGAATGAAAGGGAGTGTAAGTGAAGCTTCGCAGGAGCTTCGTGTCCTGACCCGCTGTATTGTCCTGGGCTTACTAGTGTGACTAATCTCCCATGAACCCCCAGGTGGATGTGACCTGGTTTTATAAAAACTGCCTGACAGACACCTGCAACTGCAATCGCGGAGGAGACTGCGAGTGTTTGTGCACCAGCATCGCCGCGTACGCCCACAAGTGCTGTCAACACGGTGTCACGGTTCACTGGCGCTCTCCCAGCGTCTGCCGTAAGTACACGTACAATCACTGCCCATGCAAACAGCACTGTGATGATTCACGTGACCCGCTGACCTTCTCCTGATGTCTGATGCCATCAGAGCCGGCTCTCATTAAAAGGAATACGTCAATGCCTGAAGTTTTTGGTTCTAAGTGATTATTTCCCTGTTTCCCCGCACAGTTTAGGATTCTATGAATTCCTCACCCAAATATATTCAATATTGGATGTGTGTTCTGCTTAATTCTCATTCTGCACTACATACAGCACTGTGCAAAAGTCTTAGGCCGCCATTCGATTGGATTTTTCGTTTATCGCGGGATACGTCCTGGAACGTAACCGTTCCGCCGTAAACCAGGGAACACTGTATTGTCCACCAACAATATTTTACAATAAAGAGAGGGTGTAGTAACACAGTCTGCTTAGTAATAACTCAGAAACAGAACTTATTTTGATCGCTTAAACTTTAACCTCTTTCAATTCACTTTAATATCAGTAAACTACGATATTCAATTGAGGGTATAAAAGTATAGGTGGTGTAGGTTTGTGGACATGACTTTTTTGTTATTCAAGCCACACTCACCTGTTAGCAACAGGTTCATCATATGAAGCTCATGATCATGCAATCTCCATAAAACCAGGGGCAATCGAATGAGTTCTACCGAAAACCTGAAAAGAGGTCTGGCAACCTTCTGTCCTCCTAAAACTGTTTACGGAACGGTTTTCAAACTTTGATGGAGAACATGCACCATGCCCTGTTACTCCATCAGACAACGCTGAGAGAACTGGAGCAGGAACTGTGACTCAAGGCTTATCGTCCAAACATCAGCTCCTGACCTTATAGTATAAAATTCCATGCAAGGACGTAACTTTTGCTGCTGAGAAACCTTTGTCTCTACCGTGCACATTCAGAGTCGCTTAGAAATCAACCCAGCGATGGTCGAACAGCAATAGTGTATATGGTACCAAATAGTAAACCAAAGTTAAAGCTAACGATTAACAGCGTGTAGAGTCTTGTGTAAAATGAGACGATCACTCATTGCCTGGCCATCCCTAAATCTAAGCACAAGATGCCATAACCTAAACAGGCTTTATCTAAGAAAAACATTCAATCTCTTGGCAGGATTTGAGAAGGCTGTGTGTGATGAATGAGAACATTTTTTTTTAACTTCATATTCTCAGTTGCAGATAAGCACAAGAATTATTTTGCTGGCAGATCAGAGCACAATATGTGTGTTTGCTGAGATTTCCTTTAGAGATAAACGTAAAAAAAATGTAAGAAACAGGGGCCGGATTCTCGAAAGCTTGTGAACAAAGGTTCTGAATACGAAACCTAAGACGTTCATAACAATGTTCTTAAACGCAAGGCTTGAAAAAGTTCTCACATGTAATCATTGCGTGTTCTGCGTTGCATTTAACGGTTCATGCGAGACCCATTTGAACTTTGTATTTACCATTCTTTTTGTTATTTAGTTTAATCCGCACAGCAAAATGGAGGTAAAAAATGCAAACAAGAATCCTCGCTGGAAAATATGATAATAAAATGATGTAGGCCTTGCCTTCACTGACTCAACTGCTTCAATTTGGTCAAAGTGTTTTGTCAACTCTTATAGCCGAAGAAGTCTGAGGCAATGACGGCACATTTAGGAACATAATGCTTTCAAAAATACCTCTTGTTCTTAGCTGTAGTTCTTAAGGAAATAGTTAAGAAAAGAAGTCAAGTCTTATTAAGTTTTTTCTTTTTGGCAGTTTTTTTTTTTCCTGAGAATGATTTTCTTTCTCAAGACGCTTTTGTGAATCCGGTCGCAAAAGCCAGGAATAAAGAGCTCCCCATTTTGGCCCAGAAGCTCCAGGGTTCAAATCCGACCTCAAGTCCCTTAACTCACAATTGCTTGGATGTATGATTGTATCAGTTGTAAGTTTCTCTGGGTAATGCACATCTTTTGTGTTTGCGTCTTTTCCAGCGTACGACTGTGAATATTACAATCAAGGTGCGTGCTACAATAAGTCCACTAAAATACCTTACCTTAAAAACCTCATTAAACATAAGAGTTACAGACCTAGAGCACTAAATGTGTGTGCGTGTGCGTGTGTGTGGTTTTAGAACTGGGCGAGGGTCCGTTTACTCTGTCCACTGCTGAGCTGAACGACTCCGTTTGCGTGTTTGGAGCGGATATTAGTAACGGCGAGGTCTTTCCTGTGCTGAAAACCAGCGCTGAGTCGACCGCCATCTTTAACTTCATGATCACCGGCGGCCTCTACAGAGAGAGAGCGTCACGTGAGGCATATTCGCATTGCCCCTCCGGCTTTCTTCTTTCTAACGATGACAAGAAACCCGCTTTGTTATGCTGCTGATTCCTATTTAGGACTCCCCACCATCTCGTTGGAGTCTGCTGAACGGCCAAACTACTTCCTGTGTGTCACGGCAAATCGGACGGTGCGCCTGGAGCGCTGGAGACCCGGAGAGGACTTTCGTCGCCAGGCGACCTTCATTCATCATCAGGGCTTGTGGTTGCCCGGGCGATCCTCCTTTGAGCTGCACAGCCAGAAGGGCGTTTTCATTACTCTCACACCCACGCATGCACGGGCACAGACCTATGATAACTCCTACTCCTTTAAGGCCAGCAGCAGTTTCATTATTGAGGGTAAGAACGTTCTCGGTAACACATTAACCCCTAGAAATACCACTACCACCTTTAACCCTCGTGTTCCACACACTACATGCGGTAGTAATGGAAGCTCAGGATGTCTGATTCGAAACAGATGATAGGTTACACACCTTACCGTCAGCCAAAATACTAAAAAAAAAAAAAAAGACCTGTGCGTTCGAGTTAAAGTCCACACAAATTCCCGTGCCTGGCGTTTCCAAGCAGAACCCTACCCAGAACCACCAACCTGTCCAACATTTCTCCCATATCCAACACATCAACTATGAGAACCTACTGTTCACTTCCCATCTATTATAACCAGAACGTTATGTGTTTTTTTTAAGAACGTTGTTTATTGTTTATTCATTTATTCAGCGACACATCATCGGTGGCTATATTCACAACAGACACAGGGTTACATCAACATACTAGTCAATGCTCAATTTAGAGTGACCAATTAACCTCATGTATGTTTTTGGACTGTGGGAGGAAACCGGAGCACCCGGAGGAAACCCAAGCGGATGCCCAACAGGTGCAACGTGGTTCTCCGAACGGCGAGGCGACTAACCTGCATGCTTCTCAGTCGCCTGGCCACTTGCGATGTTAGCAGAAAATATGCCGCACTGTCACATAAAAGACCGTTTCTCACTCGTTGAATGTGCTTGCATTTGAGCGTGAGAGAGATATGGAGGGGCTGAGAAAATCAACACTCTGCACTAGAGTGAGATAAGATTTTATCCATTGCAAATAGTAAAAAAGTGTTTATAAGTGTGCCGTAGCCGTTAACGACGCATACCTGCACGTCATTGGGTGCGTCCGCACCTGTTGCCTGTTTCAGAGAGCACTTTTGTGATCCCGTACCGCCTGATGTGCGAGTGGAAGTACCATGCGTGTGCCAGTGCGTGCGTGAAAACATGCAGCGACCCCAGCGCTACACGCTGCCAGTTCCTGCCTCTGTAAGCGTCCGAATTTTTCAATCCGACCCATTTTTCCGAGCGTAGCGTAACGATGCCAGCGCTGCTGCTTTAACTCTTAACCCCCCTGGTGTGCAGTGTGGAAGGCTGTTTCCCACGCTGTCCCAAGAGCATGGTGTTGGATGAGGTGACCAGGAGGTGCGTGTACCGGGAAGACTGTAAGTGTGAGCAGCCTTGGAATCCATTCGAACCTTAATCACCGTCTGCAAGAGCTGATCACGGTGCGTTTTTCTCTGTGTAGGTGTAATCCTGTCACCGACTCCTACTCCTTATATGTTGGTGACCCGGTCGAATAGAACCACCACGGCTCCCGCTACGGCTCCTACTACCACAACCACCACTATCACCTCAACAGCAGGAACCGCCACGACGACAGCCTCAGCAACCACACCCACTTTATCCACCACTCTTACCACCACCATTAGCGCAGTAGTAACTGAGACGCCCAGTTCAACGCCAGCTCCAGCTCCAGCTTCACTGAGCCCACCTACAGCCATAACCACCTCTACTGGAAGCACAACTCACGAAGCGTTCACTACTACCTCACCGCCGGTCACTGAGAGCCCTGTCGTTATCACAACCAGCCCCATCCCTGTAAGAACCACCTCCCCGACCACCACTACCTCTGTAGCCTCTCCGTCTCAGCCCCAGACCACTACAGAGATCAGACTAGAGGAAACCACAACTGCTGCTATCACTACAACGCCTGCTTTCACCACTCCCAATATGACGACGGCCCCTCTGAACACCACGGAGGTCATGCCCCCTGCCCCGGTGACTGAGACAATACCAGAAGTACTCCCAGGCACATCGGCGCCAACACCCACTGTGCCCTTATCCTCTTCCCCTCCGGTATCGCACGCCATCACGACCACGCAACCGCCGTTCGTGCTACCGACCGGACCCTGCACGGTGAGCACAGTCTGAACTTACAAACCCAAAATCTTAGATAGAGCAGTGTTACTCCCCTTTCCCACTTTGTTCTTGGGACATTAGTAGTATTTATTCAATGGCACTGTTCTGAATTTGCATACTTTCCATTTTAAACCTTCGGAACAGAATTGCATCCGTTAATTTGTTTTCGCGTGCTTCATATCATCCCTTCTCAGGCTCCGTTCTCTGTGCGAGTTGACGAGTGCAGCGAGTACATCTGCGTCCATGGTGAGATGATGCTGCACAACTCCTCTCAGCACTGCAGATACAACATCACCCAGCCGCAGTGTAACCTACTTGGCATGCCAATCCAGATCAACACGGACCCCTGCTGCCCTCTTTGGCGCTGTCCATGTAAGACGCCCCGTATTCACGCTATGCATACCCTAGAGTTCATGTCACGTGGTTTTACGCCGGATATTTTGACGTGGAATATTATGTCGTCAGGTCGCTGCTCGATCATCTCGGACCTGCGCGTGATCACGTTCGATGGGAACAACGTCGCTTTGTATGATAACGGGTCCTATATATTGGTTCACCTGCCTAGAGAGAATATCGTTGGACACATTGAGAAATGTCCCACCAGCGAGGTAAACACAGTAAAGGTCACATGCAGGAGCTAGGGCTGATCAGTGTCACATGGAACTGACTATATTTCCGTCATGATGCACTTGTGTATTGTGGGTATTGCTGTGTATTAGTGCTTTCATAATTTCGTTATTAGTCACTGTAACTGTTATGAGCTTAGACTAGGCTGAAAAGTCCTAAAAGCGGGTTAAAAAGAGCCATAGAAGTCCTAAAACTGGATAAAGAGAACCATACAAATCCTAAAACTGGATAAAGAGAACTGTAAAGGTTCTCAAAGAGGAAAAAGAGAACTGTAAAGGTTTAGAAAGTGGATAAATATAACAATACAAGTCCTAAAACCGGATATAGAGAACTGTAAAAAGTCTAAAAGTGGAAAAAGAGAACTGTAAAGGTTCTGAAAAAGGATAAAAAAAATAACCATAAAAGTGCTAAAAGGGGATTAAAAAGAACCATAAAGGTCCTAAAAGAGGAAAAAAAGAACTGTAAAAGTTCTAAAAGTGGATAAAGAGAACCATAAATACCCTAAAAGTGGATAAAGGAGTCCATAAAGGTCATAAAAGAGGATAAAGAGAACCGTAAATGTCCTTAACTGGATAAAGAGAACCATAAATGCCCTATAAGTGGATAAAGGAGTTCCTAAAGGTCCGTAAATGTCCTAAAAATGAGATGTCCTAAAGAGAACCATAAAGGTACTAATTTGGATAAAAATAACCGTAAATGTCCTATAATTGGATAAAGCTACTAAAAGAAGATTTTTTAAAATAAAAGGTATAATAATAATAATAATAATAATTTAAATGATAAGTATTATGTATAGAGAAAAGCAAAATTTTATCTCATTTGTTAGACATGGTGGTGGTAGTAACAATATTTTTATCTAGCCAATTCTAAAGGAAAATCTGTACATGATCTGAGTGTTAGGTTCTTGAACAAGACCCTCAACCCATAATTGCTTGCATTGTAAGATTGTGAAAGCGGCAAGGCTCTGGCACTGGGTTTGTCCAATTTTAGGACTGGTTGACGATCCGATGGCATTTTAGGTCACATTTCAATTGTACATGTCTCTGTTCTAAAGTACTGATGCATCTTTTCAATGTTTCAGAGTGTGAACTACATCAGGCGGCCCGTAAGTTCAGCATTACTATCAAAAACTCTGACTATGACCAGCTTCGAATGTTTCATGTTTAGTCTCTTCTCGCCTCTCTCTGTCTGACAGACCCCCTCAGGTGGAACTTCTGGCTTGTGCTTTAAGAAGCTCAACATAACCACCCATGCTTACAGGATAATGATCAGTCGCCTGGACCGTAAGGTACACAGACCTTCACCATGTCAGATATTTAGTTCATCTGTGTTATATCTATCAGCTTTAGGCGTCATGCTTTTTCGTGTGATTGGATGTAGGTATCTGTGAACCAGATCACCGCTCGGCTGCCGTTCACCAGGATAAACCTGCACATCGATGACACAGGCACCATGTACATCATCCACACGCCTGGTGGGATCAGCATCCAGTGGTACCACAGCACCGGCATCATGGTTCTGCAGTATGGTGCCCCTGATAGCACGTCCACCAGAGGCCTCTGTGGTTAGTTGTTTACGTGTGTCATACAGCGGTCCCTTAATGACATGATGGGACTGAGAAATAAAGGAATACCTCTGCTGTTTGGCCATGTGTTCTTCTTGCCACATCCACAGCACTGTAATCTGTTCTGTATGTAAGGTTGCTTAGAGATAAGGTTTTTCTCATCTCCATTTCCGTCTGGCTGAGACTAAAGTGCTCTGTCCATCAGGCTGCTGTGACGGTAACCCGGCGGATGACTTTCGTCTGCCCAATGGGACTGTGATGCGTAACGTGGAGGACATCCCAGTGTTTCTTCACAGCTGGATGGTGGATACTTCCGAGGAGACGGATTACTTCCGTAGAGTGGGCGACAACTGTACAACGGGCAACTGTACCAAATGCTTCCAAATGCTCAACCAAAGGCCCTTTTCCAAGTGTCATCACAAGGTACTGCATCCGAATATCAGTCGGGGGATCAATGAGAGCTTCTGAGAAGTAAAACTGTGTTTTAGGGAGTTTGATTTTTCAGACAGCATGACAGACTAACCATACTATTGTATATCACGCAATACATACCAAGCTATTAACAGGCCATGCCATACCGTTCTATACCGTACTATACATACCAAGCTTCCAGCACTGTACCCCATTCTGTCCCATTCTCTTCCAGGCTCTTGCCATACCTTTCCACAGGATGTGATGCAATGATACAATTGTGCCTTTGCATATCATACCTTTCTGGAGCAATGAATTTGCTTTGTGCAGGTTTCACCAGAGCAGTTCTGTGACAAAATCTGGGCAGGTGACCTGCACTATAAGGAGCATGAGTGTGACTTTTTGGCTGCTTATGTGGCCATCTGTTACACTCACCAAATCTGCCTCAGCTGGAGAAGAAGCAACTTCTGCCGTGAGTGTTCACACACACACACACACACACCCAAAGACACACAGTATCCATATAAAGTATATGAGAGCTGATCTGTACCTTTTGCCAAGCAAACATTCGCACACTGTGTCATTTAAAAGCTGCTGGTTTTGTTTTGCATTCCTTTATGCTTTGCATTACTTACTGTACTGCAGCTCTAAAGTGCCCACCTGGTAAGGAGTACAAGCCGTGTGTGAACACCTGTACGACAAAGACATGTCTGAATCGAGATTACTACGAGGAAAGCATCTGTCCTTCCATTCGAGAAGAGTGTGTGTGCAAGAATGGCACCATGCTTCACCGAGCCGACTCTGCATTCTGTGTCACCGAGGACCAATGCGGTGAGAAAAGCAGACTGTGTGTGAGTGTGTGTGACATATTTAGTATACAAGATGTGGTATATGACCACCACAATGATGCCTTATTGCATTCCTATACCTGATTGCGTGGCGATTATTATTTCCGTCTTGTGTTTGTTAGTGTGCACGGATAATGACGGTTCTCCAAGGGCTCCAGGAGAGGTGTGGAACGGTTCTCTGCGAGGCTGTTGCCTGTTCCAGTGCCTTGAGAATGGCAGCGTGGTTCCGGTGGAGCCCGAGTGCCCTCCTGAGCCTTCGCCTTTGTGCGAGCGCTTGGGCGAGTACTCCATTGACGTACTGGAGGAAGGGGCCTGCTGCCCCAAGAAGATCTGCGGTAAACCTGCACACACGTTACCACACCGCCGGTAGCACCGCCGCCTCCTAGGTTCAATCCCAGGGCGGGGCGGCCTGGGTTCTTTTTATGTGTGGAGTCTGCATGTCCTCCCCTTTTCTGCGTGGGCTTACTCCGGGTACTCCGGTTTCCTCCCACAGTCCAAAGGCGTGCGCGCTAGGCTCATTGATTACTCTAAATCGGCAAACAAAAACAACGTTACAACACGCATAAGTGCGTCCAAGATGCAAACTGGAAAGTGAAATCGTGGTTGTGTGTGCGCATGCAGAGTGTAACCTAACCCTGTGCCAGAATGAGATAAATGCCTGTGAAGAAGGGAACAAGTTGACGGTTGGCTACAGCACCCTGTCATGCTGTCCTGAATATCGATGTGGTGAGATCAGTTTACTTATAAAGCCATGCCACTTTAATACTGCATGTACTCACTTCCCAAACGCATCAAAGACAAAAGATAAAGCACAGGTCAATTCTGTTTTAGAATGTGACCCACTAGCCTGTCCCAGTGTACCCATACCGGAATGCCGCGAGGACCAATTCCTGGTAGAGGTCAGAGGGCAGCGTGCCTGCTGCTATACCTATCTGTGTGGTAAGAGTGCTATTATTATTATTAAAGTATCACAGCACCATTTGCTGTGGATTTCTATGTGTAACACAATGTTAAAAACAGAGGTTCAACTGAACTACAGAGAAACCCCACTATCCAAACTCTTGTATTATTTCATTGGTTCATTATTTCAAGTCGGTCATTCCCAAGTTCAAGTCGGCGACTTCATACCGAACTAAACAAAATGAAATGACAAGTTAGCACAAGTAACATCATAGCATTGCTCTTTGTATTCATGTAGAAACATTTAACGCGCGCCCACGATAGTACACGTGAGGAACACGACGCAGAAACAATGTCTGATCCGATAACCAATAAGCAATAGTAAAAACTTAACAGGAAGTATCAGAAAGTCCAGTATTATCCTGACATGACCGAAAGGGTCCAGATACTCCCTGTTGTGGATAATGGGGTTTACCTGTATTAACGTCGGCTCGGAGGTTTTAGATGTCCAGTATGTTTGCTAATGAGCTGTGTGTGTTACAGTGTGTGAGTCCTGCATAGAGCCCATCCCGGCGTGTTTGCCTGGAGAAATTCTGGCTGTGGACACGAACACAACAAATCACTGCTGTCCCCAGTACCACTGTGGTAAAAGAGCACACGGATACACAACAGACCTTTTAAGTCGGCGCGAACATTAAAAGTGCTCCCGCGTTCATAAAAGCGGGTTTATGTACGTCAGGTCGAGTCAAATTGATTTCCACAGCGCCTTTTACAACGGAGCTCTGTCTCGAAGCAGCGTTCCAAATTTACATTGCCTTCAAATACTGAGCAAGGAAAGTCCCTAAACGTTATAAGGAAGAAACGCTGGGAGGACCAAGAGTCCAAAAGGATCGACCTCCTTAAACTAAGGTTATATAAATTAAGTGTATAGTAATACTTACAATAAACAGGAGCTAAAGAAATCTAAAAATGTAATAATTAAAAAGTACAATTCAAACTGACAATGGACGATAACCTAAAGTAACGTTCCCATACCATTTTAGCTTCTATCATTAGCATTATCCGTACCTACCACTGTACCGAGCTTTATTTTTTTTAAAGTAATTATCAGTAAAACCTCACGGTGCTGTACCTTATTTGTAACCCGTATCTCCAAAAAGGGAAGACATCAGGAAGACCAAGCAGCACAAGGCATTTTAATTCGAGAATAAACGTTAACGTCGCTGTGTGTTTGCAGCGTGCGACATGAGCCTGTGTCCTGAGCCTAGCATTAGCTGCGCTGCTGGTGCTGAACTCATTAGCAAGCACGTACCCGGCAGCTGCTGTCCAGAGATCTACTGTGGTAACGTATACACACCCGAACACACACAAACACATCAACGTATTCCTAAAAACGTGTCGATCAGACGTCTTCAGAACGCTGTGCTTTCTCCCCTGTAGAGTGTCGGTGTCACAACGTCGTACGGCCTCTGTGCACTCCTGTGAGTAATTCGAATTCGAATCGAATCTCTAATTCATTACGTGATTTAGTGTTTGCACTGTTGTTATATTACCTCATAGTTTTATTAGGAGCTGGAATTTCGGTTTTAAGTGGTGGACAGGGTTAGGGGTATAGGGTGTAATTGAGACACCCGCCTGGGTGGAGTTTGTATGTTCTCCCCGTGTCTACGTGCGTTTTCTCTGGGTACTCCGGGTTCCTCCTACATTCCAAACCACATGCTTGTTAGGTTATTTGGTGTTTCCCTTAGTCTATTGGTTTTTATCCCTACAACGGATTTGCACTTGCCTTGCACCCTGTGCTGCTGGCTAGGCACCGTCTCTCCCGTGGCCCTGACTAGGATAAGTGAATAAGACAATGAATAATCCATCCATCCACCCAGCAGCTCTGGGTGCAAGGGCAGGGACAACCCAAGACAGGGCGCCAATACATAGCAGGGCACACACACACACAGTCGCACACTTAGGGCCACTTTGGAGACACCAATTAACCTAACAGGCATGTCTTTGGACTGTGGGAGGAAACCGGAGTACCCGGAGTAAACCCACACAGACACGGGGAGGACATGTAGACTCCACACAGAAAGGACCCAGGCCGCCCCGCCCTGGGACTGAACCCGGGACCTTTTTTTATTAGGATAGAAAGCGTTAGCTTTTTAAATAAAATGGTATTTGTATTTAAATGATGAACGTCTTTAAGTGTTCTAAACTTTGTTGTGTTTCAGGGAGAGGTTCTGCTTGAGGAGACGGATCACAGCAGTACCTGTGGCTGCACGCAGTATTCCTGCAGTAAGACTTACACACTTTCTACTCAAGTGCTTTGACCGAAAGAAAGAATTGAAAGAATTTTACTCATCAGGTGTGTGTTGTTTGTTGGGCGTGTGTACTCCTGTGTGCGTGCATGCATGTAGAGAAGTCAGATGTGTGCTTATTTCAGGGCGTGACCGTTCTGAGCCCAGGTCAGTCCATGGTGCAGTACGTCGAGGGGGAGCTGTGTTACACGGTGCAGTGCCTCACACAGATAGACCCCAGCACAGGTTACTATGCCATGGACATCACGACTGCCAACTGTTCGGAAAAGTGTGAGCCTGTAAGTCCGCAGTCGGCATCGGTGTTTGATTAGCTTAACAACGCCCACCGAGTAATCACTTTAAATAAAATAAGCTTCATTGAATTGTTCACTGGAAGCCCAATGGCACATTTTAAAGCCACTCCTTTCCAATATCGATGCGGATACGTTCAGTCTTTTAGTTTCCTAATCGTTTTCTTGATTCAGATGAAGCATACAGAGTTAGTTGTATGGATGCGTGCATGTATATCTAGTGATGTGTGTGTGTGTGTGTGTGTGTTTTTTCTGATTGCTTACATGCTCTCTTTTGATTCTAAAGCACCAGATGTACGTCCCATCCTCTGATCCTCACGTGTGCTGTGGCTCTTGTAAAAACGTCTCCTGCTTGTTCTCCACCGAAAATGGAACTACGGAAGTTTTTCTGGTATATCTCGCTCTGGTCCATAGCACCTGATACACACCTGGGGTATATGATTTGACAGCGAAATCATACCCACTACTGTAAACTGTAAACTGCCCGAAACTGAACAGAATTGAGTCAGTTCTGAACGAAACCCTCAACGAATCAGGTTTAAAACGTAGTGAGGACTTGCTGCCGATGTTATTTTGAAGGTGCTAAGTTTATAATGAACAATAAAAGATTCCTACAGTTTCTGTATGTACCTGTATAAAACAGGGGACATGCCATTCTCTCGTTGCTCTTATTGAATTCCATGTATTGAGTCAATGCTGTCTATGTTGTTATAGGCGGGCAGCTCTTGGGTGGCTAACTGCACCCGCTTTGACTGTATTGAGACAGCAGTGGGAGCTGTGATTCTCGCTTCGGGGATCATCTGCCCACCATTTAACGACACAGAGTGCACTCAGGTCAACAAAGTATTTTTTGTCATTCTACACTGGTCAGTTTGTTTGTCGTTGGTTTATGGTTTTGTTAGCCTGTTTGGTCTTAAACTGTTCCTCCACAATATCCTTCCAGAATGGAGGTGTGGTTCAGACTTATGTTGATGGCTGCTGCAAGACATGTAAGTACAAGAGACGTAAGGCAGCATGTTTTTTTTTTTTTGTGCTTTCTGGGCTTGCCGTGTGCTGACTGTATGAACAATGGGGCTGTGCTGGGGTTTTTGCATCTGATTTTGCCCGTGAGTGAACTTCACCCTTCTGTTCTGGAGGAAAATGTGACCCCTGGCATTTTCCGCTCTCTGTGCTCTGTGTATCCGGTGTTTCGTCTCAATTCGGAAGATTTTGCACTTTGGGTTATACGGTACCTATAGAAAATCATCATACCCACTAAATCCCACTAAAAGTCATTTTTAATACATCCTTACAAGATTCATTTTAAAATGGCAATGCAATGGGCTACCGGTTATCTTAGCTTTTTAGGCAGGTTATACCTAGTAGTGTAGTAGTTTAGTACGGGTGTAAAAAATTGCCTATTTGGAAGGTAAATGGCAGGACTACGTCAACTTATGAGCTCTCTATTGTTCGGGGTTTTCGATTTATCCGCTATGCTTTACGCTTTAAAGGGAATGTGTCGTAAAAAAGACAACAAAAGGGAACGTTTTCATCATCTTACCATATTTTTTACATTTTACATTTTTACATTTTTTATATTGCAGTCCAGTTTGTGTAAAGATTGTGAGAGTGTACTGTGACAAAAGCTAAGGATTTTGACAGTATATGTTATGATGTTTTTCTGTAGGCACTGTATCCATTTAAAATCTAAGTATCAAAAGGCTATAGGACCTAAGAAACTAAAATAAGAATCGTCTCATACGCTGGGACGCTGATATGTAGTCTAGAATGCAACGTCTTCTTTAATGTTATCTGAAAACCAAATAACCTTAAGCTCAGTCTTGAAAGCTCCTAAGTTCTAGCACTATTAGCACAGGACTGAAATTGCATGCTTGGGGAACTCCGAGGTGGCTCCAGGACTTGCTTCTTGCCTTCCCTGATTGTGTATATGCAGGGAAGCGCTCGGTGTGTTTATAGGTTACATATTGTATGTCTGTGTGTGTTAGTGAATATATTGTTCTGTGAGAGTTTCTGTGTCTGCATGAGGTGAGTGTTAGTTTTAGCGGTTGTGGGATTTGCTTCCTGGGTGGCTGGTAGTAGTCTGAGGTGAGGAATGAGCTTGGGGACTCTGTTCACGGTGCATGGAGTGGAGCAGTCATGACCCACAGGCAGTTTGTCAGATTGTCAACATGACCTTGTGTGTTTCTCAGGTGCTGGACTTGGTTTGTTACCTTTTTCAGTTAGTCCAGTAACTCCCACTGCTAGTACTAACTGTGATACAGGTACTTCCCAACATACTCTTTTACACCACCATATATGTGTCTATGTACCATATGATTATTTTATAAGGAATGTCTTCCTTATAAAAAAGAATATTTTATAAGGAAGATAAGGCGAGAGATAGAATATCTAAAAGAAAATCCAGAAAGTTACATCATATAAAAAAAAAATATATATATATATATATCAATTTATTTGCATTTTGAAGCGAGAGATAACGATTTCGAACCCGCTAGCAAACAAGACTTAATACTGGGTGGCAAAACCCTTGTTGGCAAGCACAGCAGTCAGACGTGTTTTTGTAGTTGATGATGAGGTTTGATGATGTCAGGAGGAATTCTGGTCCATTCCTCTCTGCAGATCAACTATATATAATATTTTATGCAGTGTCATTTTCTGGATGTTCTTTTAGATCTCTCACTGTTAACATAAACCTACCCATAAGTGGGCAATCGTACAAAATCAGCAAGGGATCAAATCATTATTTCCTCCACTATATCAAAAATAAATAAAGGGAACACTTGGAGTTACATTGTGCATTGTGTAAGTGTTCCCTTATATATGAACATGGTATGGTAATGAAGTTTGTGTTCTTTACAATAAAAACACAAAGTCGCATGGCTTAAATCTTTCAACCATTCAAGTAGATCAGGGTTTGGGTGAAGAGTCGAAGGGAGTTTTTGTCTGATATAGATATCTAACTTATTCGTTACACTATTTCCGTATTAATAAGCTTGTTTGGCATTACGCCCAGTTATCTTTTGGATATGTTTTTACTTTCCCGCTGTATTTCACAGATGATAGCTTCATTCACGCAAACACACACGCACGCACGCACTCACACAGACGTACAGCTACACTCCCTTTCATGAGTGATTTGTGGTCTGTTGAAATGTGCTGACAATTCCAGCGCCTATCATCTACAGGTCTGATATCGTTGGGAAATTGAAAACACACAGGAAGACATCTTTAAACAGAATGGCACTTGGCACTGAATACACTCATTCATTAGACTGGGGCGGGCCCATATGACTCAGATGGCATTTCGAGGCTACGCTACGACGTCAAGGAGACAACAAGGAGGCAGACTTGTAAGATTTAGTCTTTAAGGTTCAGTGGCTGAGACTTTATAAGATTAGATTTTGATGATTGAAGGAGAGAGAAAGCAGGGCTAGCAGGCCTTTCAGATACAGATATCTCTCACAGAAATAAGACACTTCAGGTACTGCGTGGTACCAGAAGGTCCAGGGTTCAAATCACACAGGCACTGTGCAAGGTATTAATACACAAATGCGTGGATTGTAAGCTTTTCGCACTGGATGAGGGAGGATGGTCGTGTTGAAGATCATCCCCCAGCACTGTATCAGAGACTTTTGACAGTCCAGCACCTCAGGACCTGCTAATTTATTTCATTCTATTTTAGGGTTGCACAATATAAATATTAGTAGTTGTTTTTGTATTTGCATTGTATTAGCAGTAGACGTCATAGCAGACGGTGTTTATTACATTTCAAATTGTATACGCGCTTTAATCCAAGCAATTGGTCAGTTTCCTAATTCTACATTGGGCTGGAGAGATTCAGAAACAGTCGGCCATGCTTGAGGAGGAAAAGCTCAGACTGGGGATTATCTTCCTCCAACTTGACAAGCAGCAACTGCTGACCAACTGAGAAAGGATATAAAGAGCATAGGACGTTCCTCCCAGCATCCTGACTGTCCCTGTTGTTGCAGCCATTGAATAAGAGTGATCAGTGCCCCCGAGTTTATATGTGGGCAGTGTCAGGAGACTGGGGAATAGGGAAAAACAATGAAAGAAAATGAAAAACACGCAGCATGTTGAGCTCAGGGCCTTAGAAATGGTGTCAGCCTAGAAATAAAGTTCGGATATTGAAGCATCAGCGATGGCGCTTTGAAGTTACGCCGCTATACTTTATGTGCGCAGGTAAAGAGGATGGTAAAACATGTAAAAGGGTTGCCATCAGGACCACAATCAGGAAAGACGACTGCAGAAGCAATGCACCTGTGAGTACGAGTCGGATCGGTTCAATGGGAAACCTTTTGCAGCGTAGCTTTGAGTAATTCTCATCCTCTACACGTCTCTCTGGCTCTTTCTCTCAGATAACAGTATACTCATGCGATGGGAAGTGCCCGTCTGCCACCATCTTCAACTTCAACATAAACAGCCATGCACGCTTCTGTAAGTGCTGCCGCGAAAACGGCCTTCAGAGCCGCGTCATCCAGCTCTACTGCGCACGCAATGCTACTACAGTGGACTACCACTACCAGGAGCCCATGGACTGCTCGTGCCAGTGGAATTAACTGAGAACCGTCCGTTAGACGTGCAGTAGCATGGCATTCCCGAGTCCGTATGCCGTCTCAGCGGACGTGCCTGGTTAAAACTGCACAGATCAGTAAGAGTACTAACATATTTATAGTTTAATTATCGTCCACCTATCATAGTATTCTGCAATGTAATCATTTAGAGCTGTAGTCAGAGTTAGAAATGTCTATATAATGTTCTAAGTGTAAATCATTATACGGGGAAAGTCGTCTGTGTTCAGACTTGTGTAGGGGATTTTGATCCGATTGATATAACATGCATAAGAACTCCAGGGTTGCCAGTTTTCCTTCAGAGCAATCATTTGCAAATGCACCTAAGCGACATCCAGCAAGCACTCGGTTCACGGTCTGAATATCAGATAACTAATATGGACAAACCTCACTTCAAATGCACAAATCTCTATGCAGCACTCATGCAAAAGCCCAGTGTGCACGATTGTTTGATGCATGTTATACTATTTCCACTTTTAACTACAAATATGACCACCCATAGTGTCTAGAAAAAAGCCTTACCAAGAACCACTGTTAAATCAGACGTCGTATGTCAGGTGTAGTTTATTAGTATCTAATATAATACAGCTTTTGACTCTTGTCTGCCCTGTAGTGATGTAACCTATGTTATTAGATCCTTAAATCCATTTAGAGATATTTGTAACTTTTAATCTCGTGTCTTAAATCAAGTCTTTGTACTTTTTTTTTTGTTTGCAATCATTTTACAAAGATTTGGACTGCCTTACAGGGAGAAATAAATAAGCCAAACCTGAGCAGGACGTCTGAGTTGTATTAGACTGAATACATATTGTATGTCTTTGTCTGCTTACACTAGATTGTTTTAGGCATCTTTAGGATCACCCAGACAGGCAAAAGTGGTGAGTAGGTATCTCAGTGGATCCAAACAGAGACAAATCACCAACAAAATACAAACACAAAGTCTTGATCGCTTGATCCTGGTTAGAACAGACAGAAGAGCTACAAATCCCAGAAATGTTTTAATGTAGGCTACAGTTTGTGTGTGTGTGTGTGTGTGTGTGTGTGTGTGTGTGAGTGCAGAACACAGGAAGGAACCAAAATGCTGTCTAAAAACAATGGGATAATTAAAATGCCATCCCTGCTTGTAAGTGGAGGAAATAAACAACAAACTAAGGCTGAGATGGTTACCTAAGCTACCAGACTGAAACCGAAATGCTATCAATCTTTTTTCATGCCCACTTCTGATTAGACTACATTGTTTTTCTTATTTTATTCAGTTAACAACGTCCATATTATTATTTCCATTACTCTGGGGTTAAACCCGAATATCGCCCTTTTCTTGTTTCACCTAAATCCCAAAGCTCAAACACTTCTGTACACTACAACACTTCAATCTGTACTCTTTAAGATTTGTCACGTGTATCCGTTACCTATTATAATCCTTTCAGCGTTATCTTTTACTGTATCCAGCAAGGTCTAGGACCGGGAGTATTGACACTCAGAGCTTCCCACACTATAGCTGGTCTCTGCCTGCTGAGTTGTGTTATGGTTTAATGGCAGAGTAATTACAATGTTGGCTGACTTCAACTCCTCCTCATCCAGAGCTGCTGAGTCATGTGTTAATGTGAGGGAGGTCAGGGTCTGAAGCCTTTTCATGGTCAAGACAAGCAAATGTTTAGCTCCGTTTAGACTGCTTTAGGGAGACGTACCACCATGTATATTATTGTGCAAAGGTCAAGAGATTACCCTCTTATTAATACAGTTCCCCGTACAAACGTCATCAGTTCTGCTGTTGCAGGATCTGTGCGACTTTGGTTGATGGTTTGAGTACAAAGAAATTGGAAAAATACGAAAAAAAAATGTAATTGATATGTACTTCAATTATGAGATGTAGAAAATGTAACCAACTTCCAAACCAAGTAAAGACTGGACTTCTTACATTCAGGCATAAAAAATGGAATCTGGAAACCTTCTGAAAGGAATGGACGCTGTACCATGCTGGAAAAAAAACAAGCATTGACCATCATCAGATCCATGCTGGTTTAAGCTGGTTTTGCTGGTTGACCAGCATAACCTTGCTGGCAAAATTGGTTGCCCAGTATGATCTTGCTGGTTTTGTTGTTCAACCAGCATGTGCTAGTCACCAGCATTCCCAGAAAAGACCAGCATGCACTGGTCACAGCCATCCAAGAACCAGCAAAGAAAAGCATGTGCTGGCCACCATCAACCCCAGCAAAAACATGTTCAAAACACAACTGGTCACCACCAAGTCCAGCATCATACTGGTCTGTTTTTTTTATTTTCAGTAGGGTTTTAAGAGTGCTGGGTCGACACACCAGATACTGAAAACTTGACATTATACTAAATCATGAATCCCAAGCTAGTGTACATTTATTGTGCTTTGATTTCATCCTTTAATGCTTCTTGTATTAAAAAAGATGTCTTTAAAACTTTGTCCATTTTATCCTGAGCCTGTTTCTCTACGCGTTTCCTTTCGACATGATTGCGGCGGTGCAACAAATGAAAATGGACGCTCAGCACAAGTCACTTCTGCTTGGTGGTTTTTGCATCTTACTGTGAAAGAAACGTCTTTAAGAGACGGTCCGAAAACATCTTTCTGTTCATCACAACAGTGATCGGTTTTATGAGAATTTAAAAAGGCAAGTGTTATGGCTTCGCTTTGAAAAGGAATGATCTTTTGTAGCTTGAACGTGTTCAGTTTGAATCTACAGCAATGCCTTCCAGCTGGGATGGGCGTCACACAGACTGAGGGAGGGGAGGCTGTATGGGGGGGATCTTCCTAAATGGACTGGGGTTCCTTGTTGAGTGGATCAATGTCAGAACTACAACACATGCTAGTTTGTGTTGTTGTTAGCTGGGTCCGTCAAGAAAGAATGTGTGTGTGTGTGTGTGTGTGTGTGTGTGTGTGTGTGTGTGTGTGTGTGTGTGTGTTTCCAGTCCTCACAAGGCAGAAAAAACAGTATGTGTGTGTGTAAAACAGTTCCAGTGACAGTGAAGCTAGCCCAGTAGCGAGTCGTACCGTAGAAGCGCGCTAGATTCAAATCAGATGTTATTTCATGTAAACGGTTTATTAAAATTCGCTTATTTATCTTTTAGATTTCTATCTCTAATGTAAGGTGTTTGTAGAGGCAGTGAAAGGCGTGGCTGCTTTTATCTTAAGAGTGAAGGAAAAGTTAGACCAGCACTTTGTGTGGATGTGAGTTCATACACCGATCTCAGCTGCAGCGATTAATAGCGGATATTATTATTATTATTATTATTATTATTATTATTATTATTATTATTATTATTATTAACTCGCAGCGTTATCAGTTTGGAAAGGTAACACGGTGAATGCACAGACTTCTTCTGGACTAAATCGTATCTAAATAGGATAGAAATAAAAACTTGAGTGGATCCATGGATAAAGCTGCTGCTCTGAGACTACCGGCGCTTCTGATACAGGTGATGCTTCTCCCTTCTCATCTACTCATTTCAGTTTGTTGCACATTTTGTTATCCCGCTCTGCTGATTTGATTTAATCTAATCCTTAGTCTTGTAAGTGACAAGAAATATGTTTCAAATCATGTCAAAAGAGGCCAAGTAAACACTGTGTATTCCATATCCTTTTCATTCCAGTATTAACACTATTTGCACAGAAAGAGTATCAGTGCTGTGCTGACACCGCTGACAGAATATTTGAGCTTCTATTTGTTATTTTATTTCATTTACATTTAGTGACACAGTTTAACGGCAAACAGAAGCAACAATAGTCCAAAGAGCTTTATCACATTACTGCACTGACAGCAAGTACACAAGTGTGCATTAGATATCCGGAGATGCACAGTCTTCAGTGTGGGTCTGTTTGCTCTGTGTGGGTTTCCAGAAGAGATTTGGCACACGCCTTGCACTTGGGGGGCACAAAAGAGCTTGATGGGTGACAGATATTGAATTATGTGATTCACTAAAATATTTACTTTCAGCCGTGTTAAATGATATTGTAGCTACTTCGGTAAACATTCCGTTGCCATAATTGAATGACATTTAGGTGAAAGCTCTAGGTTCTAAATTTAGTGTTAGAGCAAATGTAAACGCTGGATGTGCTGAGCCCCTGGCTTTAAAAGAACAAGCTTTTAATCTTGAAAATCTCTATTGCACGGCCTGTGTTTTGTTTAGCTTGGCAGGCAGCACTCCCAGAGCTGCATCTTGAAAATAATTCCTTTTCTCTTTCTTCTCTCAGGTTCTACTTTCTCCTGCTCTTTGTGCTTCAGCGTTTCTCCACGTCCATGTGGAGTTTCACAGCTTTCCACTTAATGCTAAGCCTGATTCTTACACACTGTTATTGGGAAACAAGGTACAAACACACAAACGAACAGGACAGGATATATGGATAATATATTTGGCCTTGCCATGAAGTCTGGTGTCGTGTTTGTGTCAGGTGCTGAACAGCAGCGCGGTGTGTCGGAGTGTGTGTGGCATGGAAATAAGCGTCCCGCAGGTCTCCCGTGAACTGAATTTCAGTCTGCTGTCGTACGAACGTGAGAAGATGCTTGGTCACAGAATCATCCGGTTGGGTGAGATCATCTGAGACGATTTTACTGCTTTCTGGAAAGCGTTAGCGATTTCCTAGGGTAACTGCCCTGATCTTATGTGGTGCAGATCCTCTGCAGATGAACTTTCTGAAGGTTGAAGTCTCGTCGACCACTGCCCTGTTCAGCTGGACTGGCTGGAGGAATGATCAAACACTGCAGTTGTGTGTAGATCGCAAATGCTCCGTCCTGTCTGCCTTCCAGCCGCCCCGCTTAGTAACAGGACTACAATCTGGGACGCTTTATGAAGTCAGTGTGGAGCAGAAAATGCATATTCCACAACTCAATATCACCCTCACACAGAAGCTCCAGCTGGGTGTAAAGACAGGTACAAACTTACACCCTTCACACTATGATGTACGTCGATCCCAAAGTAAAGAATTATTTAAAAAAAAATGCTCCAAGAGGAATGTGGGACAATTTTCGATGGCACTATTCCAGCCTGTTGGTTAAAGTACTGGGCTATGGACTAGACGGTCCAGAGTTTACGTTTCACATCTGATCTACTGTTAGATCCCTAAGCAAGGCCCATAACCCACTATTGCTATCAGTCACTCTGGATATAGAATGTCTACTAAATGATATAAATGCAATCAAATACAAATCAGAGCATTATGATTTTGTACAGCATACCATAACTCATACATTTATGTTCCTAATTTATGTCAAGGCCAGTGCCCCGTAGGCTGGCTACCAATAGGATGGAACTGTTTTTTGGTCAGAGGGGAAGTGCTTACATGGTCTAAAGCCCAACAGATGTGTGACCGTGTCTCTCCCGGAGCCCATCTGGCCAATCTAAAGACTGTTGATAACTTTCTGACAGTCTCTGCCTATATACAATCCCACAATCACCTGCTGTTACTATGGACTGCTCTGAATGACCTGCAGGTATTGCATATCACACACACACACACACACACACACACAGGCACACACTGAGTCGGGGCACAACATGTTTTTACAAACTCTTCTGCAATCTGTCAAGAGTCACAGGAGAACGATAAAGCTAATATTCCTTGAAGCAGATGACAGATTTCTTACTACGTCTTTCCAACTGGGTCAGGCCTTAACTCTAGTGTACGGCACCGCCGCCAAAAATGCAGTCTGCCCAACATCTGGAATGCAGGGGTAGTGACGCGGCTTTGCCGAGCAAATGATGGAGGATTTGTTTGCATGCTTCTGTAAAAATATTCTACCAATTACTGCCATCTGATGTCAAACATGCGTACCTCCCTACCCTCCCTCTATATGGCTGTCTGAAAGTTTTCTCTACAGAGCATTAATCAGCTGTAAGACAGGAAATCTGTTGTGTAGCATTGGATTTTGGATGATAAAAAGGGGGCCAGGGCCAATCCTGGATAACACAGGGTGCAGGATTCAAGTATGCTCTAAATAGGGCCAGCAGGGGTCACTGATCCAGCAGTCGGGATAGTCTTCTGAATTCCTTCTCTCCATCAATCACAGCATTTTGTAGTCAGTTTTCTTTATCTCGGTATCTTAAAAAATGATCCTGTGTGACATGGGACGGTGGGAATTAGGACGTGTGTGTATATATTGTGAATACCATGATATGTTGAGATGTAACTAAGTATCAAAGCATGTCTCCCCGCGACAAGCTGAAGATTCCCACACTCACACACTCTTCCTCTCTCTCCCCAGCAAGAGGGGAGCCTGTGCTGGTCCGATGGCTCTGCTTACAGCCTGAGCGTTGATGTGATTATATCTCTCCCGGCTAATGAGACGGACTGTTTTGCACTTCAGAAGGACGCCACAGGACTGGGCTACTTCTTCACCTCTCTCTTCTGCTACTTGCAGCTCCCCTACGTCTGCCAGACAGAGTGTGAGTGAGACAAAATGTTCTTGCTTGCAGAAAAGGAAAAGGACTGACAGCCCTAGTGAAAATGCTAGTTTGGATCTTTGTAGGGAAGGATTCATACTAAAGCTGGATAGTAGCCAAAAAGAGCACCACTTTCTCATGTTTATAATGTTTATGCCCCCTAGTGGTGGCAGTGGTGTCATGCACCATCCTTACAGCTTCAGAGATCCCTGGAATGGACTCTCAATGTGTGGAGTTTAGATGTTTCTGTGTGGGTTTCTTTCTATATTTCAAAGACCTTTGTTACGTCTGTTGTTTGTGTGTGTGTGTGTGTGCGTGTGTGCATGCACATGCACCTTGCTTTGGATGGATGCCCTGTCTAGGGTTGGGCCATATGGCCATATGTTGGGCCCCTGCGCCACGTGACCCTGAACTGGATGAAATAAATCTCTTTGTTGACCTTTAAGTACTGATCTGTGTCTGTGTGTGTGTGTGTGTGTGTGTGTTGCAGTGATGCAGGCTTCTGTTGCTGGACTGCAGATGGACACTGTAAAGGAGACAGAAGTCGTCGTTCGCTGGACAAACCTCTCCCAGGTCCTACAATCAGCTCCCAGTTGTGAGCTTAGCTTGCGTGTCGAGGACCGCTCCGGCAGCCCAGTGTTCACACAAACAACACTCGGA
Organism: Parotocinclus haroldoi; assembly: GCA_034779995.1. Classification (NCBI taxonomy): domain Eukaryota; kingdom Metazoa; phylum Chordata; class Actinopteri; order Siluriformes; family Loricariidae; genus Parotocinclus; species Parotocinclus haroldoi. The sequence continues at coordinate 26,748 of JAUZST010020665.1, forward strand.
CACACTCAGGATTCAGAACGTGTGCAGGGCCTCTCTCCTGGACATGTCTATTACTTCTCTTTGTGCCTTACTCAGCCGAGCGGTGCTTCTCAAATACTCGGCCCAGTCGCCGTCGTTCAAACCAGTGAGTGTGCATTCAGACCGAAGTAATCATGCATAAAACACACGTCTCAGGGTTCAATCCCAGGGTACATTCAATACCTGGGTCTTTTTTTAATATGTGTTAATGACACATGTGTTAATGACAAATGACACTGATGCAGCTAGCGGCGTTAAATAAACAACCAAACACAGAGTAAGTCGCCATGTTGACAGTGTTTTACGGTCATCCTTACAGGACCAAACCCACCACAGAATATCATGGCTACAGATGTCACATCTAGCCAGATTGCAGTGTCCTGGGCTGCTCCTGACTCTCTAAATGAAGCGTCCTATGACTGGTATTTACTGTCCTGGCTGGATGTTACCAAATATAGGGCTCGGAGCTTGTGGTTGGACAGAAGGAATCTCAGTGTTGTGATTGAAGGTTTGGAGGCATCTCATACGTACAAGATAACTGTAATGACACTCACAGCTGAGGGAACGAGGAGCTCTGAGGACACGTGCTTGACAGTCGTTACAGGTAAGTTGTTAAAAAGGTAAATATGAGATTCACTGGTTGTGGTTATTGGTGGGCTGAACGGCTGTATGGTGGGCTGTGTGACCGTAGATGGTACAGGCAAAGGCCGCCAAAACCATTGTTGAGGTTTCTTGGTCGGTAGCGGTTCTTCAAACGATCACCAGTTGTCTTGTCGTCCACAGTCCAAGTTTTGATAACTTTTGAACCACAGGAGATATTGCAAATCTGATCGCAGCAATCGATTTCGGTGACAATTCTGTTGGGCTTTGACATCCTACATGACCACCTTCCCATTGGAAAAAAACTTGCCCTTGATCCAATATGACGGCCATGTTCTGGACATTCTGGACCATTACTAGCTGGGGTATTCAGATGTATCATCTTCCCTTTTGATTCGGAAGTAAATTGTGTCTGCTCACAAAAACGAAGAGATATTGCATTAGGGGATATTTCATGGGTCATTTTGAAGAATCCCCTAATTTTTGTGAGCAGTATATATCTCATAGCCTTGCTTACTTTAATAGTGCTTAAAATAAAACAATATTAATACCATGCAAACAACCGTTTGAAATCCACAGCCTATTTTATTAGTATTATCACTTATTAGTAGTAGTATTACGGGTCTAAATCGAGGCCATGTTATATTTCGTACAAATATTGAAGAGACGATGTGCCTCCAAGGACCTCCCACTGAGGACTGATTTTAAAATCTATTTTGTTTTAAAATCTATTTTGTTAGTTATTTTATTACCAACTTAAATATTAATGTTTATTTAAATTGTATTACTTACTTAATTTTACTATTAATTGAATATATTTTTAAGAATTTACCTAATTAACATCTAGGCCACCCACGGAGGTCGGGTCCCTTTTGGAGTCTTGGTCCTCCCAAGGTTTCTTCCTTCTATTTTCAGGGACTTTTTCCTTTCCACTGTCGCCCTAGGCTTGCTCAACTTGGGATTGGTCTTTTAAGGTCATATAAGAGTGTAAAGCTGTTTTGAAACAATTCTCCATTGTAAACAGTGCTATAAAAATACATTTTAAATGGACTGACTGATTGATTTACTATATACAACTTTAATTTTGCAGATGAGCCAGAGACGCTTTGTTGTTTGGTGTTTGAGAGAGCTCACCTATTGGCTGAAAATTGTTTAGTGTAAAGTCGACATTACTTATTCTGGATGTCTGTACTCATCATTTTTGGTCTAAGTGGCTACCAAACTTATAAATTTCAGTCCTCATATTCTGAAAACTTTAGTTTGGGGCAGTTTAGAACAGCACCTCCTCGGACATTGCTTAGAGAAAATAATTAATTTGATTATCAGAAAATACTGATGAAGAAAATAACCGGCAATCAGCCTTAGCTCAGGATCGAACCACGGATCCTAGAGCACTGGCATGAACATGTCGTTCCGTCACTTATTCCCATGTCTGGCAAATTACTGAATGCAATTATGAATGAATTATCATGATAAATCAGTCCAAGGAGAGCTGCTGGTGGTCCGTGAGGGAACGTTATAGGAACCATATGGAATGCTATGAGTGCTAGAGGGAGTGTTTCTGAGGGGGATAAAATGAGTCGATAAGTGAGCACTGGCCCATGCTTACTAGCTTCATTCTTCTCCATCTCTGAAGGGTGCTGTTTTTTGCACTATTGCTGATTAGCCACCTGCTGAGGCTGATTCAGAGCTGATGGCTCTCTCTTCTTGCTGTCCATGGTGCTGAGAGGGACGCTATACCATTTGCTACATTTGGGCATTTGGGGGTTTTCAGCTGGTATCACAATAACGTCACAGTTTGTTTCTGAGTACAAACATCATACACTCAAGGATTAAAGCATGGTGGTGGATTCCTCTCGAGACTGACAAGGGTTATCAAGCACTACTAACGCCCGGAACCATAGAATTAATAGAATGGAAACAACATAATTAGATATAAATACAATTTCCCAATCTCTTCTGATCCTAGGTGAAGTCACGACTCACACACAAATGATGTGTCTGAATTTTCATAAACCACTAAAAAAGGGAATTCGGGTGAAAAAAAAAAAAAGCATTGTGAGTATCTCCTTAAATGAGCTTTTCTCTCGGCGTTCAGCTACCTGACAGTCATGAATATAAATTATGATTATATTCGTACGTGATTCGAGCTGAACATCAGGCAATGCCCTGCAATACGTTTCTCCGCTCGATGCAGATATGACAGCGGTCGGTGAATAATAGTCCTTTCCGTAATCACTAGTATGTGATCTGTCCATCGGCCTGTCACTTCAGACTGTCATCCAACTGGATTTTGAGAAGCCCGTTCAATGTAGTTCGATGTGGTGGAAAATTAAGTATATATAGCACCCATCAGATCTGTTTCAGAAGTTTTATAAACATTGGCATTTCTAGTTATCCAGTCGACTCTGTCTGTTCTGGAAAGGAATGAGCAGAAAAAAGTAGAAAAAAAAAGAAATGTAGGCAATGTGGACATGAGGCATGGTTTCATATGGCAAATCATCTTATTATTTTTGGATATGTGTGAGAAGTATACCAAACGGCCAAAGGTTTGTGGACAAAGCTTCATATCAATGGGCCTCCCAAGGTTTCTTCCTCTTCATGTATACAGACTTTTTCCTTGCCTTTGATTGTCCTTAAATTTCTTAGGAGAAATAGAATTAGATGCAAAGCTAAGACAATTTTGACCAACTGCATTCTGAATTTTGATTTCGATTTTTCCTCAGGCAAGCGATACACGCTACGATGTGCATCCGTGTACTCAATCCACCAATCGACTAGCCATTTTGTTTTTTATTTCACTTTCACTAAATTTCATGAGATGTTCAACACCTTATTATAAAATAAGCGCTGTGTTAATGATTGTGCTCAACGTACGTAAAGTATGTACAAAAGTTCCCAATTCATGATACATTCAATTTACGATGTGTTTTTTCAGAACATATACTCATCGTAAATTGGGCAGAACCTGTACTGCTGTTTGCTGCAACCTCCAAACCAGAGGAGCAGCCTTAGTTCCAGCTTGAACAGAAATGTCTGCAAAGAGTGTTTTTCAGCCATTTTGCTGATGCCCTTATCCAGAAAAAAAAATTACAGCTGAGCTGAGGGTTAAAAGTCTCAGAAGTGGCATCTTAGCAAGGATGGGATTTGAACTCTCACCACTGAGGCACCACAGTCCTTGGCACTGTCAAGATGTCACCTTTCAACAAGCCAGTTGGTCAAATTTCCACCCCGAGAGACCTGCTACTGCCTAGTGAACGATACAGTTTTCTAATTTCGAGTTGGAAGACCTCGACTGGTCTGGACAGGGCCTGACCTCTAAAATCTTAAACACCTTTGGTATGAAATGGCACTGGGAACTCCCTGTTGTCTAACCTCAATAAAGACTGCAGTCATTTTCCAAAATCTAGTAGAAAAAAAGCTTCTATTGGAAAGGGAGAAACAAAAACGGCAATGAAATAACAACAATCTGAGGGACAAAAATATTTGATTATTATAATTAGCTCTATTATCTTCCAAAGTTCCAAACCAGCTTTTATCAGCATGCACAAACCTCTAGGATGTTAGAGAGGAACATTTTATTCTGCATAGGAGCTCCGGCTTGAATGTTTATCACTCAGCATAAAAAATGGAACCAGTCAGGATTTTACATTTATTTGATTTGAGTGCAGTGTTTATAATTCAGTATCCGTGACCAGAATTATTACGATCAAGAAGAGAGCAGCGGTTGGACTCCACACATTGCCTGAGGTTCCAAACAAAATTCACTGTGTGAAGTGTCTGGGTTGGTACCAGTGGAGCTCTGCAACCTCATCAAATATTTTCTTTTGCAGCCTGACTCATGCTGCAGTGACACCTGATGATCTGTTCTCCAGAAAAAAAAAGCACAGAATTAAAAGGACCCCTGCTGGAAACCTCCCTTAATGCTTGGCTATGAAAGTGCAGCTGGTGACCCATTTTTACAGAGAGGAAGCCAGAAGGAAGAGAGAAGCTTGGATGAAACATCAAGACCTTCAATGTGTCACCCTTAATTAAAAATGGATTAATCAGAACTAGGTGTGGGATGAGTCCGGGGGGGAAGCGAGCGGAGATTTCAAATTCATCACACCAATCTGTCTGATGAGTAATTATGTAACGCTTCTCTTGTTCACCCAAAGGTCTGGGACTTCACAGAATAGAAATGAGCTCCAGAGTTTGAACATTTCAGCCATACAGGGATTGTGGATCGACCTGTGTGGGCTTTTGTCTAAACTTACCAAAGCACATGCTCTTATGTAATGCTGTTTGATTGCAGAATCACATCAACACACAGGACCTTCTTCTTCACTAACGTTGTTACCATTATTGTTAATAAAAGTGCTAAAGGGAGGTCTGGCAGCGGATACGGAGCAGCGCGTTTCACACATCAGCTCCCACACAGTGGTTTACACAGGAGTGCATTGTGGGAGTGGGTGTACAGCTCAATGCTAAATTCAGTGGCAGGAAGTCCAGAATGTATTTAATACTCTCACTGTGCTAGACATAAGGCTCGTTTCAGACAGAAGTATAGACAGGGGAAAAAAAAATTGTTGTGTCAGTTGTGACCTGAAAAGTGACGGTCACACATAATCTTGAGATTATTATTCAGAAATATTATTCGGAAAACCTGGGTTTTTATTGAAAATGGGATTGAAGACTTTTAACTTTTGCTAATCAGAAGGTATAATCCTGAGTACTCCAAGCTGCAAGCACTGGGCTCAGTCACTCAAGATTCGTTTCGTTTGTTTGTTTATTTGTCAGTGCCAATTTAGAGTAATCAATAACCCTAGCATGTATGTCTTTGGCCTGTGGGAGGAAACTGGAGTGCCTGGAGTAAACCCCACACAGACGGGGAAGACACGCAGACTCCACACAAAAAGGACCCAGGTCACCCCGCCCTGGGATTGAAACCAGGACTTTCTAGCTGTGAAGCAGCGGTGCCACTCACCGAGCCACCGTGCCGCCCCTAGTCACTCAAGATAAGGACATGTACTAAATGCTATAACTTTTACCAGTTGTTTCACAAAAATTAGGGGATACTTCAAAATGTCATATTCCATCATAATATATTTTTGTAAGCAGTGTACGTATTTAAATACGTACACAAAATGACAAAAAGACACAAAATATGAGCCTGTTGGTTAAACTGT
>JAUZST010020676.1:0-32531 GCA_034779995.1 Parotocinclus haroldoi
GTTAAAACCTGCAATTAATGAACTGATTAGCATTAGCAATACATGACAGTCAGTTAGTGGAATGCTAATTCTAGAATGTAAGGCGATTAAAAAGTTTGCCAGTGTGGAAAACAGTTGTCTACCCGCATATAACTTACTAACTAGCAGAAGTGCAAGGCATTTCAAAGCGAAAGTCAGAATTGAATTTTTAAACACCAGATGGCGCAATTATATGTCAAATCCTTGTCTTTTAATTGCAGAAGAATAAAGATTATTTTGGTTAAACTTTTATCCAAAACAGTACAGCATTTTGAATTGTTATTCCTCAGAAATAAAAAAAGGTTTTTTTTATGCAATTATGTAAGATATGGTGAAGCTACAATAGAGCATTGTATTAATATTTTTTAAACCTCTGTTTCTAGCACTTTGAATTACATAGGACTGTTTTGTTTGACTACAGTGTTCTGTGGAACTGAATATATTTCGCACACACTTATTGACTTTAGTAACCAGACTTTGTAAGCATGGTTTTTGTGATTCACTTTTATACAAAAAGCTCATAAACTTTTATATATGTGTTTGTCTCTCAGTATTACATATCTGCTCGTCATATGGCTCTGGCTAAAGCCTTTCCTGAGACATACATATATGAACCCCATGATCCAACCTCGGTAAGTCTTTATAGTTACTATACACGTACAGATCTATTGGAGAGACTATTGTACAGGGTGAGGCAAAAGTCACAGGAAACGTCACAAGCTGCAGTGTGGACTTTTCACAGCGGATGCGGAAACCATTATTGTGGTTTCTTCGTCAGTAGCGGTTCTTCAGAATGTCACTGCGTGGCTTGTCATCCACAGTCACGATTTCTCTGAATTTGGCTTTGAGGGATGTAACTGTGCTGTGTGAAATTGGTGGATCTTTCTTGGAGTCGGTTGTTGTTATGATAAGGCTGCTGTGTTCCCCGGACATCGGAATCGTCAATTCCATCTCCAGTGACAACCAACAATGTTTGGAACTTTCTGTTTTGATAACTTTCGTACCACAAGAGATATTGTAAATCTGATTTGAAACTTGCCCTTGATCCAATGAGGTGTGCATGTTCAAGACATAGTCTAATATATAGCCCTCCCTCAGCCAATACTTGCTCGGTACTCAGATGTGTCCTTTCTCCTTTTATTTCTAAAGTAAAAGGGTCATGTGACTTAGTACTAGGGAGCCTATACTTAGTACTAGTAATTTACTGGTAACATGGCTATGGTCCAAAAAGGCACAACAGTCCCCGATGGCAGGACGTTGGCACTCAAGGTTCATCGATGTGTAAGAGCAACAAATCCAGATCCACCTGGTCTGACTGGACAGAAGAGCTACTGTGGTACAAGTCACAGAAATATTTAATGTTGGTTACAAGAGACACAGTGAAGTATTGACCACAGTGTCCCCTGACTATGGGGCTGTGTATCATAGACCAGAAAGAGTGCTCACCATGCTGAAACCTGTCCTACTTAAAAGTGCCTACATTGGATGACAATGTTGGGACCTTTGAGAAAAGGAGGAGTATTTTCTTTTCCATTACGTGAAAGTGATGGCACCAGGATGCACTGTAGGAAAACGGGGAGGAGTGTGTGATACTCTGGATAACTTGCTGCCGGGAAACCCTGGGTTCGGGCATTTGTATAGCTGTTGAGTTGCTCCATAACGCGTACATAAACATTGTTACGGATTAGACGGGTTGAACATTTTGGCTGATCAATGTATGGTTTATCTTCCCAGGCTGCTGGCTTTCGTTATCCCCGTCCTGCCTCTGTGCCACCCTCCCCTGCCCACTCGCTCCATTCCTCCCCGCATCACAGCGAGGCTGAGGATGAGGACGAGAGATACGATGAGGATTTGGAGGCGGAGAAGGACCGCGTGAACATCCGCCAGCCTTACAGCCAACCCAACAGGAACAAGAGCCCACCGGTCGACTTACCTGAGAAAAACTAAGACCGCGGACACACAACAAATGTCACTGCCTCCGTTATTACCGGGTTTCAAGAGTAAACAGAGGGATATATTTGAGGAAGCTTGGACATTTAGAGTAGAACCATTAACACAAAGAGCTACTTTGTTTTCATTTGATTATAGATGTACTCCTTCTAGCCAGCTAATTGACAGATTTAGTCACTCGGACTGTGACGCACCATTTCAGTTTGACTGTAAAATATCAGCCAGCGATCTCCAGCCTCATCTGTACTCCAGTACGCTTATACCTCAAATTCAGGAGAGTTCAAGCTTATCTGTAAAGGCTGGTCCATGCTCTTAAGCCCATGGGAGCTACACCTGATTCCAATGGGGTCTTCGAAGCTCTTCAAAACTTTTATGCTCCTAGTGGGATGGAATCAAAATCCAACACCAAGCAATTGAGGATAAGCCTGGACTCCCCTGCTCTTACCAAAAAGTGGGCTTGTAAAAGGGGAGGAACTTTTACTGCAAACCAGCATTGGCTAGATGAGCTTGAATACACTGTGCAATACAGCCGGATCCATCTGGTGTTTTTACTCCGTTCCACTCCTCTCTGGCCTTGTTCCAGTTTTATGGCAGGCAAGGCAGTCACTGTAGTGTATCACTGTATCTCCACTAGTTTATATCTGCTATACTCCAAATAGACTGTGAAAGTAAATCTGTATTTCATGGATTTCTGTCTTTCGAGTCTATTTTCAGACAGACGGCTCCCAACATCAATGGTCATAACACAATACTAGAAGATACAGCGTAACGTACAGTCTAATACAAAATTTGAACACTTCTGGTCAAGTGACCGGTTCTTCGTTTTCTGAGTGAAGACGTTAACACAGTTTCTGCACTGAACTTTTAATTGCACAAACCTTATTGGAACAGTAGTGGGTGCACAAACTTTTGCACATGTGAAAGGCTCTCCGGTGACATTTAGGTGAACCTCCTTGTTTCTACACCCGTCCATTTTATGACTTTCACTAACCATATAGAAAGACTTTGTATTTCTACAATGACACACTGTAGTTCATCTGGTTCTACCCATGATTTTAGTCCCCTTTAATCGGTTCTCTAATGTTCAGGACCCCACAGATCAGGTGCTATCAGCACTGCAGTGACTCTGACGTGGTGCTGCTGTGTTCGTGTGCGTTGGGCTGGTATGAGTGGCTCAGACACAGCAGTGCTGCTGGAGGTTTTTAAATGATGTGTTCACTATTTGTGCACAATGACACTGATGTGTTTAAAAACTATAGCACCACTGCTGTGTCTGATCAGCTCATACCAGCACAACGCACACTAACACAGCACCACCACGTCAGTCACTGCAGTGCTAATAACGATCCACCACCCAAATAGCACAGAGAACAGAGTAAAGGGGACTGACGAAGAATGTAGAGAAACATGTGGGCTAAAGTCTGTAATTGTAGAACTACAAAGTGCTTCTATATCTCATGTATAAAGCGATAAAATGGACAAAACAAGGTGTAGAAACAAGGGGGTGGTACCTAAAGTGACTGCTGGTGCCTTTCTGATTTGTTTATATGCCCAATTGACTGTGTTAAGGATAAAATATGAACAAGTATTCCCTGAACATAGTGTGTCAGTACAAAGTGTGTCAGTTTCCAACATGTAGCAGAGCAATTTACAACTCCTCCACTCTAGCAAGATTCAATCTTACAAGGCCCCAAAAGTGGCAGTGCTGGAACCTGAACCCTGTAGCGTCTGGTGAGTAGGCCAGTACCACTGTGCCAGCCCAGTATTGCGTGCGTGTTGACCAGACGTGCCCAAGTCGTTGGGTAGCCTATTAATAAGGGAATGTGCTAGTTAGAGAAAATGTGAATGTAAGGATATAGCTAATATTTAATGTGCAAGAGTACATTATGTACTGTACTGTAATGTACACACACCTTGTGGGTTTTGTGTCACAGCTGTAGAAAAGAAATTAAAAGTATATATCACGACTGCTATTTCTGTCTCTCTCTGAATTTTGGATTTATTTGGTTAGCCATGGAATGCATAGTTCGAAACTCAATACACTCACTAACCACTTTCTTAGGTACCTTAGGTACCTCAACCTTGTTACGCCAGGTTGGACCCAATTTTGTCTTCAGAACTGCCTTGATTCTTTGTGATGTAGATTTAAAGAACTGCTGGACATGTTGTTTTGGACCCAGGATGGCTTGGTTTCCAAGCGTTTCCTCGCTCTTGAGCACCCTCTTGAGGCCTCCTAATATGCCCCTTCAATTCCAGTGTCAGATACAGGGCTACACACATCACGACAACATTCAAAATGCAATTAATTAGACATGACTTGGACATTCTGTTTCCATTTGCCTTTCACTAATAAAATGACAGCACGTATGATCATATTTAAACCACTAGTTTATGTTCATTAATGTCTGCATTTGGCAACATGTTTCTCTTGTTTATGGAGTAAATACAAGCTCAAGGGAAAATTCAGGTCTATGTTGGTAGAGTGGATGAAAGGTGTCCTTTTCCCCCTTGAGCCTCTGCCCCCCCCCCCCAAATGTATGTGCATGGGCCTCATAATAGCAAATGTGGACACCAATGTGTGGCATGTCCATGCTAAATTGACTTCTGAATGTTATTTTTTCACGCAACTTAACATCATAAACCATCATTCATTATTTCGAAATTATTCCATATCAGAAACATCTTCATTCTTTTGTTCCTATTTATTGCACTGCCTTTCTTTTCTTACATTACTGTGGAAACCAGCTGCCAACTGTCATTTCTCAGCAAGGTAATACTCTCCCAAATACATCAAGGGTATGTCTCTGTCCAATTGCAAAATGTCTTTTGCCCACCCTGGTGCCAGACTGCGCATCTATGGGACCAGCTGGGACGCTGGATCGACTGGTGTGCAGGATCTACGGTCCCAGCTGTAGCATCTGTGGGCAAATGTCCTGCAGGATACCATACAGAATCCTCCATGACTGTATCTCATCTTGCATCAAGGTTAGAGGTGGCCCACAGGGTACTACAACCTCCTTTCAACTGAACAATGTTAGCCAATTTTTCATTCTAATATTATAATCATTTACATATATTGTCATTACATTCCCACATATAATGTTTTCATTAAGTCCCAAAGAAGTGAATACAGACCAGCACAAACCAAAAAACGTGTGTGTAAGAGTCATTCTTAACTATCGATCTTTCCTTGTGGATACAATTTATGAACAGGAAAATGTGGGACTTTTCTTCTGCCGCATTCCTCATCTTTAGCACAGATACACTCTCCCTCCATGACCCCTGCAAACTGAAAGCCAACATTAGACCAACCACAAGCACATTTAAAAAGCTACAACAGTAACATACGATACTGCATTTAAGCAGTTCTGTTTACATAGCCTCACCCAGTAAGCTGCTCCAAAAGGAACTGTAGGTGGCGCTGCCCGTTACTGCTCCCAGCTTGGCTGGGTTACGCCTTACTGTTTTCACTGAGAAGCCATCTGGCCCCGTCACCTCCACCTCAACGAGATGATAATCAGCCAGCCTAAACAACCAGACACAAACGAATCGTATATTCTGCATTTAAAGTCATGTACAAACGTTGGACAAATGACACTGTTGATTTACTAACTGAAAAAAAAACTCAACACAACCTTAGCAGCAACCAACACAAATATAATCTATTTCCACAAATGTTCTGTACCATAAATAATCAATATGGATTTTTTATACAGTTTAAAACAAGCACTCAACGGCTGCAATGACCACCTAGATAGTCTATCATCATCTAGATGAACTATGTGTGTTCTCCAATATCCTGGACCAGGAATGTGAAAAAAAAAATATTTAAAACATACTGACACATGGGGACCGTTTCACTTTAATTGTTTAATACAATTGGGTGCGGAACTTGTGCATTTTAGTGTGATTTTGTTTTTGTTAATAATAAAAATTGTTATTATTATTATTATTTACAGTACAGTAGTGAGCTTTTACAGGCCCAACATACGCTGCAATCATAAATCATATCAATCATATACATATACATTTCATAACGCGTATTTAAACTCTTTGCTGTTAAGAGGGCACTGCTGAGCAACTCACGCCGTGTCTGAAACAATTTCTCCAGTAACTCCATGGAAACCCAGGGTTGAGGCGGCAATGGCGGCGGCTGCCATGGTGTTCACGTTGTTAGGGGCAATTGGGCAAAGTTCAGCCACTGACCCATGGAAGAGCACCCGCCTCCCATCACATTCAGACCAGTTAGAGAGCAGACCACCAGCCAGTCGGAAACAGGAAGGGTGCTTGGACATGCGGATGGAGAGGGCCTGTAATGGTAATGTAGAATTTGCATTAACACAGACATCATATCTGTATAATTCCATGTATTGGGAAGACAAAAAAAAAGTGTTCACTCAGCAAGGCTGTTTGTTTCGTTTTTGTAGTGTTCACAGTAATGGTGACAATCACGTTCAGGCTTACTTTTAGTAATCCACTGTCGTTCAGTCTTTGGATGTCCTGCCCGCCCCATAATGCCCCACTGGGCACATAGAGCGTGTGTCCATGCTGCTTAGCGGCAATTCGAAGATCCTTATCTAGATGGGTATCAGACAGAGCAGAGGGACTGCCCACCTGTAGAGAAAAATCAGCTGGTTATTGTAGGTTTTTTCCCTTTTAATTATTACACTAAGAAAACACAATTAGACAATGATTACCAGGAAATGTGCATGTGATAGGAATTGACACCCAAAGTCTTTCACTATCTGTGGATGACAGACCTCCACTATCAGATCAGCCTTTCTGAAACAAGCACAAGAGAAAGAAAGAACTGAGAATTACTCTTATATTCTCATAACAAAACAAAGTGCTTCCTCACTTTGAAGTGAGGAACTTTCCAGTGCTTGTGTTTTTTAGGTCGCTTAGGCAACACAACAGTGTAATTCTTGATTTTATTTTATTCTTCATAATTTTGTATACTTGCTTCTTTATGGTCTATCATTTCTTATATAATGTTTCATTGACATATATTCTCCATTTCTACTATTTAGTTTTTGCATATTTAAACAATTATTAGAAATGTATTGTTTAGGCATTGTTTAGTCTATTTCTTATATGCAATCTAGGGTGCTTAAAATGTTGGGACCCCTTTTGAGGTTTTTTCCTCATCACAAATAGGGTGTTTTTCTTTTCCACTGTTGCTGCAGACTTGATGAAATGGTGTTTAGATAGTTGGGAAGCTGTTTTAAGGTCTGTACTAAAAGTTTTATGTGGCTTTAATTAAATGTTAACACTGTTCATTTATTAAAACCTAAAAGCCATCCCTTATAATTGTGGCATCAGTTTAATGAAGACTCCCACACAACTAGATAGTGTTCTCAATGATTGTCCTGAACAGACTGATGAATCTAAACAGTTCCTTTTAGACTACCAGTGTATTTAGTATTTAGTATTTTAAGTAGTTGACTTGTTTATACTTGTGTATGTACACATACTTGTGCTTAAACTCATAGAGTTTGGTTAATATCAGATCTTTTGGGACTGAAACATTGAGTTTGTCTGCATTTCTGTTCCAAACAAAGGCCAAACTCAAGCCAACATCAGCACCCTCCTTCTGTATGTGATCTACCAGGAACTGACCTATAGGAGAAAAAAAGTGAAAATGATATAAATATTTCAAACAATGTATAATGGACAGGTGGAGTAGTTTTTTTTTTTAAAACTAGGGCTCCATAGGGTTAAGCTGGCCTGATGTCCTGGTCACATATCCTTCCAAGCTCAGCAGGAAAATTGGCATGGTAGTGGCATGTTGGTGTAAGTTATTACTGTAGTGTAAGCTGTAGTAACAACCTACAACCTTTGCCAACACAAGCAAATGTACACAGGCAAACACTTTGCCTAGAGTCATCCATCACCCCAATACATCGCTTACAGAAATTAGGGGATATATTATTATTTAATTCCATTCAACTATCCCCTAATTTCTTTAAACAATATACTATCTAGCCAGTGGTGCTCTATATTTACTAATTCCTTGGATAAGAAGTTGTGCTACCAAACTGGCAGGGCAGTGGGACAGTAACGGTACCAATAGTGCAATTCCAGTGTAATTTAGGGCTAATGGGTCATGAGAGGCATATCCAATGAACTGAACCATAGGTTTAGACTATAATAGAAAAATACAATATAAACCAGCCATAGCTTTTAGTGCATTTTCAGAAGACTTACCCAAATTCCCATAGCCCACGACTCCAATTCTTATGGGTGCGGATGTCTCAGTCATTTCTGCAAAACATTCGAGAGTTAACAGCATATATATATATAACTAAGTTAATAAGAATATGCTAATAGCATAAATAAAAATACGCTAAGTAAAAATGAAATACATATTAAATATGTAAAAAAAAATCAGAAAAAATATAATAATTCAAAGACAATATGATAATATGTAGACTACTAAATATAAGTTGATGCAATATGAAATGTTTTATAAAATAGATCATATATAAAACTAGAACACATAAGGACAGAGTAAATGAATGAAAAAAGTGAATAAAAATAATGACCTTACATAGCATACTATATGTATCTACCAAAATTATCTTGGATTTATCACGTTATTGTACACGTTTCCACTGATCTTCATTCTAATCATTGTCAGCTTTAGGATTTTAGCATATCTTATTTTTTTGGTATTTAATACTGTATGCACATTTCCTGTATTTTCATAATTGCATTCTAATAAAGAGACTGAGAAATAGTTATAAATGGTCATTATACCATTTTTAAAACAATGGTATGTCCGAGCTAAATTTGTCCTAAAGGTTTTGCAGAGTGGTTTATATTGACTTCAGTATCAGCATCCTATTTTGTAAACTTTCAAAGAGAAAGCAGACTAAACAGAGTCTGTTGTTGAGTCTATAACCCAGCAAATTAGCTTCATGTGTCCTTCTGAGAGCTGGAACTACAGATTAAGTTATATGTCTATCTGCTGCATAGGCACAGATACAAAACCAACATGTGTTAGCCTTCTTATTCTTCTCCACAAACAAATTTTCCCTGGAAACACTGCTCCTCCTCCGACTTGCCAAGACTCATCTTCTCTTTTTCTTTTCCAATATCTATCTCTTGATCTCTCCACCCAACCAGCTAGATCTATCTTATGCCATAAATCTCCTCAAGCCTTTGCCAACCTTACCAGCAAGTTCCTCACCTTTTCTCTAGTTCGCTCACTTCTTTCTTCTGCAGCACTTCCTCTGGCTGATTAACACTGTAATATGCAAGGAGGATTGTGGGTAAAGAGGGCTGAAGTTCAGCACAGAGCATGTATGTTAATGATTAGACCATCGATGTTGACTCTTATGTTCGTAAAGGGTACCAGTCTCCAATCTCAGTATTTGGTAACGTTCATGTTTCAGGCTGACAACTGTGTATGCCTGTAAGATATTACATAACTATAAAACCATGATTCATACTAATTTAAAACAAATACATAATACTCCTACCAAACAGAGGCTTAGAGAGTGGTGGTCGTTGATCTGTCAGCCAATTTTACAAGTAACCATTTGGTTTGACTCAAATTTGTATATTAATGTACAGTAAGTGCTGGATTCTGGATAAATGCATGGTTTACACACCCATACGTGCATTTTGCATTTGGAAACCTCCGTTGATAGTACACTGGATATAGCAATAAAAAAACAATCATTAACAGAGATAAATTATTTAAAATATATAATAATTAAAATATAATAGAATAATATATAATCTGGATACTCTGATCTCCCTTAGGTCGTTTGTCTCTGTAAGGTGTCCCAGTGAGAGAGTACTTACCTTGCAAAGTATTGGCACCTGGTTTAGGGTTGGTGTGAGTTAGTATCAACCTCTCTGTTTTGGATTAAGATGACATAATGGATTACGAACTAACGTTAAATTCAGTTTTGCTGTTCAGCTGCAATGTATTACATTCAGGAACATCCCTTGATGGATGACATTTTGCCATTTTGAACATTATGAACATTATGTGGTTTTGTATCAGTAGTAAGACAATTTAAATAAAGAGTGTCTGTGTCACTGGCAGCATGATTTCAATTAGAGAATTACAGACACTTCCTTGTCCACAGTGGATGGATGCTTTAAAACTGAAATGTATTTCTGCCCTAAGTAGGCTCTCTGAGGTTATTTTGGGTAGTGTAGCTCTTGGTAAGAGGTGTTGACTTCTAGACATGCCTCTTTTTGTCCAATTGATAGACTTAAAAAGGGGGACTGTCATTGGACCTAGAAGCAGGATAGTCACTCTGATCTAGATGCTCTGTAAGAAGTGTGGACGCAGTGGTTCTGTGAGGGCATACACACATGGCGCACAGCCTCTGAATGGCCCAGATAGACAACCAGTAGACTCTGAATGTAAAGGTTCTACAGGCCCAGATTTAAGATCTGTGGGCAAATGTGCCACAGGCATCCATACGGAGCCTGCATATCTCTATGTCCAACCATATCTCATCTTGTGTCCTGGATAGTGGTGGCCCAATAGGGTAACTAGAGCTCCTATCAATTTAAGTTGGTGTTTCCCCAATAAACTTATTATGTATAATATTACAGTCACTCATCTATATTATAATTACATTCATACATATAGTATAAATATAGTAGTTCGTTTCCTTTGATTTGATGAATGAACTTCTTGAGTGCATTTCATCTTTTACTTGAGTAAGTTTTTCTTTGTTTTTTAGTAATACTTAAGGAAAGAACTTGCGTACTTCTGCCACCTCAGCTAGTAGTCCACCTTCTTTATTTATTTAAAGCAGCCAAACACAAAAATCACCAAACAATAGAAAGTTTTCTTACATAAAATTTGCTGACCTCTCATTTAATCCATGAAACCTTTGCTCGTTCTGATGATTTCACCAGGTCCACAAGTTCTAAATATCGGGGTTAGACTGTGCGTTGTTTATTGCTGAACAATCTGAAAGATAACGCATCACTCATATTGGTCTAAAGTCCAAACTCAGCCTCGCCAGTCACACAGACAGATTACACTCAGAGGCAGCGTATTGCCAGGTGGTATCCATACATCGTTTTGGTCGTGTGTGAAAGGGTGAGGGTAGAGATGGATATCTTGGATACAGATGCTTATGATCGCAGACAGCGCAGGAATACGGTAATTAACAGACGATGCAGTCAACTCTCAATTTACGAAACATCATTGCATTGATCAATGACCAAGTAATACTGACTCTTATCAAATGCTCTCAGACCTTAATAGTGTTATTAATTGAAAAGTGTGTCTATTTCCTCCCATTTCTCTGTGCTTCAATTTCTCTCTACCTTCAGTCCTGTGTTGTGCTTCTGTATCTTCTCCCTTTCTTTATTTTCATGGCAGTATTTTTCTACCTGTGGATCCCAGAATCCACACCGTCTCTCTTTGCTGCAGGTGTGAAGTCGGCCCCTGTTTTCTCATTGGCTCTCATGGTGCTGAGTTATGGTGGGGGAAGGAGCCTGCTGGGTGTTGCAGGAGGGCTGGTGATGTCAGCTGGAGGAGACATCTGTCTCATTTGGCCGGAGCTGTTTATCTATGGTAGAAAAAAAATATTATAATAATTATTAAAATGATTGCGAAAATATATTTTGGTCTGATATTTAACAACAGACCAAATTTTACAGACCGAATTTGTCCTTGTCCTCATAAGACAGAAAATTGTTTTAAAGTTTGAATTATGTGAAAAAGTAATGATGGGATAAAGAATAATGACTAGAGGTTTTTCCAAATAATGAGGAAGTAGGAAAAAATTTCATTGTGAAATATCCCACAATGAAGTATCCCCTAATTTTGTGTAGGTGGGAACAAGTCATTAGGTAAATCAGGATAACAAAATAAGAATTTATAGTCACTTTTGACAAAAGAAGCTAAAAAAAAGCAATCCGTCAGAGGGCACATGCAAACATACAAAGTTACTCACAGTGTGTCAATTTATTGAGACCAGTTATCCTAATGCATGATCTTGGAATAAGGGAGGAAACCGAAGTATTCATTTAATTAAGGCAATTTATAATAAACATGTGCAGCTATTATCTTATCTGCCGCATGGTGTTAAACCATCCAGTGATGTGTAATGGTGGTTAATAGCATTAAAATATTTTTGGGGTAACACAGTCGCCATATAATGAGAAGGTCCTGGGTTTGATGCCAGCAGGGGTGATTTTACGTCTCCCCATGTCTGTGTGGGTTAACTGATGTCTCTTAAATGCCCATAATGTATGACTGTATGTATCAGTGTATGCGCCCTACGATGGATTGGTGCCCTATCTAGGGTTGTTCCTGCCTTGTAGCCTATACTGCCGGCTAGGCGCAGACTGTCCTACAACAGAAAAGAAAGTGAATGGATGAATAATTGTGTAGATTACATGAGTGCAAAATATTTGGTAAAAACAGACATACAGGCAAGCCTAAACAGGAAAAGTGGGATTAAAACACTCTCTCTCCATTTCAGGAATGGGATGCTTTGCTGTAGCCCACCTGCTATACTCTCTTTCCTTCCTTGCCTCACGGTATTCCTCCCAGTCGTCTTCCTCAAGTGGCCTCTACGTCCTCTACCTCATTCTTTGGGGCTTGGGTGTTGGAATTTACATCTGTCTGCTCCCCTTCCTCCAAAAGTCGCCAGACCCTGGTGTTTTTGTCCCAGCTGTAGGCGCTTACGCATTCCTCATAGTTCTGATGGCGACTCTGGCAGCTCGTACGCGCCACTCTTTGGCCCTGCTAGGCGGTTTGATCTTCATGGTCTCTGACTTCACTCTTGCACTTCAGACATTCAAGGTGGTTGAGCACCTGGAACACGGCAGGCACATTGTCATGACGACATACTACCTGGCTCAGCTGCTGATCGCCCTTGGTGACGTGAAGGCGACTATAGCCGAGGAGACGGATGAGTTTCGCAAATGGAAGCGATCGTAGAGATGGAGACATGAACATAATGGATTAGTCCACATTGTCTTACTCAGTTGTGGAAGATTTCATTTCCAGTAGTTATTTTACAAGAGATTTTGTCTGTTTATGACGTTCAGGTCGTAATATTGTTCAAATGTGTCCATTATTTAGGTTTGCAGTCATTAGCACCAACATATTTGCTGCAACAAACTCTTCCTAAATACAGTCAAACCTCGCTATCTAAACTCCTGATATCTAAATTCTCACTATAATGTAGGGATTAATTTAATCTCCTAACCCACTATGCAAACCAAAACCTTGCCATAAAAACTGTCAGTCAGGAAATAAACAGATATTGATCACATTTAGAATGTTCTTACCTCCACCTTGACCTTATTTTGTTATTATATTCAGATTAAGTTTATTCATTCGTTAATTATAAGATGGCAGTTGTTTCTTTTATATTGTTGCATTCCCATGTGATAAACAGTCACTATGTTAGAGAAGCGAAGTTCAAACCAATCAGCATATAAAGTGAAGGAAGGATGACCAATCAGAAAGTCCCTTGCACCACTGTATCATGCTGACATTGTTGAAAATAGGTCGGGTTTTGAATACGCAGGAACCAAGTTGGAGGAAATCATGGAAGCGTATTTCTTTCCCTACATATGAGGTTACCAGGGTTTGACTGTAATATATGTTGCAATATGGTAACAATACATCTCAACTAACTCAACCACATCTACTAACCATCTAATAAAGATGGAAAACAAAATTCAATATTTTATGATTTACTGTTTACCCAGTTTACCAGATTTTAAAATCTCTCCCAATGTAACACTAGTAAAATGTATCTAATTATATATTGTAAATGTAAATAAAGAAAACTTATTTAATGTAGAAACGTTCCCCTCCTGCCTGGTGTGCAGGCATGGCTGCGTATTTTCACGAGGTTTGTTGCAGACTGCGAGATCTCACATTTTCTGAAAACATTTTCTTGTTGCTCGCCAGTTTTGGTGCATAAGGGCCACTGTGGGTCTGGCGGCCATTGTGCCATCCAGTGCCAGCTCTTGAAGTGGCAAAGCCTACTTATAGCATGTGAAATCTGTGCCAAATCACATAGGGCTTCCCAGGGTGGCTTGGTACAGCACGAGAACATTTAAGAGCTTTTCAGCTGCTGATAGGAAACTTTTGTTGATCATCAATCACTTACGGTTACACAAGTTACTGTTAATGCAACTCTTTAGTAATTGCATGTCTATTGAACGATTCATTAGCAATTATAGCAGATCCAATAACTGGCAAAGGGCAATGCAATTAAAGTACACTTAGTGCAACTTGTAAATGATCCTAGAGCATAAGACTTGATTCACTTTCTATGCCTGCTGAATCCAGTTAAGCGACAACTTTGTCCGGGGAGCCACACACACACACACACACACACACACACACACACACACACACACACACACACACACACACACACACACACACACACTGGGACACTGTTGAGATGCCAACCGATGACGTTCTTGGAATGCAGGAGGAAACTTGAATACCCAGAGGTATCCCATGCAATCCTATGCCACAAACAATAAGAGTGCACAGGCACGATCGTGTATGCATCTCAAACAGTTATGCAGTATTCTATACATTACGGTAATTGTAATACATTGCTGCATTAATTTTAATGCCACGGATTGCTCACGTGAATAACAAGCACCTAAACCGTTTGTGAGACTCGAATGCGTGAGACTTACTTATGGCTTCTGTAACTAGATCTCTGTCCACCAGGTGACGTACCAACATCACTCTTACATACTGAACATTTTGCTGTCACCGGCAGAAACTACAGCAGCCAGAATTCAGCCTGGCACAAAATTGACACACGTAGATATTCATTAAGCTTTTTTGAACATATGTTTATTTCTTACCTTTGTAGCAAATAACCAAATCATAGATATAACACCAAACGATATTTGTTTAATAGCTGAACATTCTGGCTTCATAAGTCAAACTCGAACTAACTGGTTTCATTAATGCCATATTTTCTGCCAGAACAAGTAGCCTAAATAAACATGGAGTCACTTGTCGCTGTGGAAAAAAACCCCATACAGAATCACCTTGTAATTTGAATTTCTAAGACAAACACTGGCACAAGTCTAAAAATGTTAATTAGTCTACAGTTAGAAAGGACTGCTTACAGACATCACAGAGCTGCTGAACTTTGAAACATAATCCCAACAAAATAATTGTTGATTGAAACAATGTAAAAAATTAACTCCTTCAAAAATGAAATCAACTCTGGAGTGTATTACAAGATGTTGATGAAGACATCAGAGCATCAGAGATCAAAGATGGATACCCCAAAGCAAGATGTAACCTGAAAATAGAAAATACACAACTAACAGAACTATTATATTAGAACTATATATAGAAATGGCAAATAAAAAACTACACTAACCTAAACAGAAAAAACAAAGAATACAGAAAACTGAAGAGAAGCTAAAGTATTCGAATTCGAAAGCAATTGAATTTCCCCACTCATTCATTTATGGTACGAGGTTCCATGTCAGTTAAAGGACCAGCGTAGATGCAATCCTTACCCTGTTAACGCACAGGTGTACAATTGTACTCATTCCATTGATTGAAAATAGTTTTTTTGCTAATGTGTCTTGCCAAGAACAAACATGTCAGCTTCAAACCGAGTAAGGGTTAACCAGCTCGATGAACAATGTTGTGTTTCATTTGTAAGTCCATGCAACAAAAAATTCAGGCCACCATAAATGCCTGCGGAGGAGCAACAAAGAACCAATTGTGATTTTTGTTGTTGATGGTTCCATATTTATTCCTCAGCACTGAACAATTTAATCAATTTTCTCTACTTGATCTGGGAAAAAGTAGGTCAAAAAGGATGTAATTGAATTTGTTTGAGGTTTGCTCCACAAAGCCAGAATGCTATTAAACAGAAATGGTATAATGTCACAGTTGCGTACTTGGGTAACGGGGGCTGGAACACCCTTTCATAATTTTTCCCAGAGGTAATCAACCTACATCCCAATTCACATGCTACTGTCCTACAATATAAATAAACCAAAGCCACAGTTGGTTGATACAGTTAATATTGTACCAAAATATTTTAACATACTGATTACTCTGGTATTTAGAACTGTAACGTGAACCTTACAATTCCTCAGAGGAGCATTCACTGAAATACAGTATCTGTTCATTCCATTTCCATCTCTTGGATTTGGAAGCTATTAAATTCTAGGCCCCTAATGGGCCATATCCATTTAGACGACCTTCAGGCTCTCAGTCCCACTAATCACTCATGCCTTTGGTTGCTTAAACCCAACACAGCCAGCTCCTGTTTGGTTTCTTAAAATAACGACCGAGATGCTATAAAACTGGAAAAAACACAAACTGTCTTGGGTTTTATAGGATTGCATGCAAAGGATTTTGTTAAAATGCCAGCATCTTAATAGGGTTATTACGATATTTTTAAAAAAATCAACAGCTCAGATGTAATTATGTGACTGTTGGACTATCGATTATCCGTATGCAACAGCAGGTACTGATAATGTCACATAGCTCCAAACCAGGTTTCAATCCTCACCTGGTGCTGTCTGGGTGATTCCCCCCCTTTCCATATGCATTTTATATGCATGTTTACCCTCATTTCCTCCTACCTCCAAAAACAAGTCATTAAGTGGGTTTACAACTCTGAATTGCAGCTAGGTGTGAATGTGTGAGTGAGTGTTATGGGGCTATGTAATGGACTGGGGCCCTGTCCAGGAAGCTCAGGACTGAAGGACTGGAAAACAATGGTGAAATGAATAAAGTATAAATATTCATACATGTATGAAAATCAGTTAACTGCTATAACAGAGGGGTGTATGGACAATTTCTTTTGAAATGGTCTTTTGTACAATTGACTAAAGGGTTAAGCTTTTAAGTTCCTCTGCCACTGTTGGGCCCTTCAGGGTGGCCCTAAACCCTCAGTTGCTTGCTTGTGTGTTGTGAGATTGTATTGGTTATAAGTCACTCTGGTTGTGATGTTGGCTAAATTCTGTATGTAAATGCATGGCTTTTCTGCATTTTGCTGCTGCTTGTACACATCTATCTCCAACAATTTGATCTTTCTCCTCCCCAACCGTATTAAAAAGCAGTGGGATACATCATTTCAAAGTCCATTTTTAAAGCAGAACATCAGTGGCACCACAACATCTGTAACTAAGACACAGTAATGAGAACCACCAGCACTATACACCATCAGCATAAGGATCAACTGTACTGACTGTGGTAGCCTAGCAGGTTAACTAACCCACCTCTGCCAAGCTGCCACTGTTGGTCCATGGGCAAGACCCTTAACCCACAATTGCTCGACTTTATATTCATTGTAAGTCGCTCTAGATAAGGATGTTTGCTAAATGAAGAAATGTGAATAGAAACTCGGGTTTGAATCCTGGTTCGGCTACTCTACTCGGCCTTGCATGTTCTTCTGTGTCTGCATTGGTTTTCCATGATAGTAAATATGGTCAGAAGTGTTCCAATGACAGTGAGTGTGAGTGTGTGTAAGTATGTGTGCCCTTTAAAATTTTGTCTTAATCTTTTATCCAGGAATAAGGGGTCTTCGTGTTTCAGAAGCAGGGACTGCAGGGAACATAGCAGGAAAAATACTGGATTTGTAGATAAAGTATTATTAAGTTTCCCTAAAACCACAGACTATACCTGTAAGGTTGGTTGACTAAGCCTTTCATTCCTTAGAGCACTGCCTTCTTCCTTTTGCGTGCATTTGGGGGTTGTTCAAGGTCAAACATAACTCAGAGTCTCCAGACCTTTGAAGACCGTTGAAGCAGCTGTGGGAATTCTGAGCCCCATTGCAGGTTAAACCCATAATTTTCATTCCAGTTGTCTCTTGTTCTCCTTGTTTAGTCTGTGCCCCTGGATTTGTAAAAGGTAAAATTTCTTTTGCCCAACATGCATCACCCAAGACGCTGAATAAAAGCCAACGGAGAAGAGCAAATTCCTTGAATACTGCATTACATTAAATGTATTCAGCTGCCCAACCAGATAATTCATTCCTTCAAATAAAAAAGAATACTTAAAATTGACTTAACAAATCATCTTCCGGGATCATGCCCCTCGCTAGAATGTAAACCCTCGCAGCACTGGGTGTTCTCTTTCTCAGAAGAAACACGTTCCCTGACCACGATTAAGGCATTCTATGTTGCTGGAAGCTGGAATTTCCGCTCATTTTGGCAGGTTCCTTCTGCTTCTTGCTCTCCGATCAGATTGGCTGCTGTCCTGCTGCACTGACGACAGATAAGGGACAATCTTTGCTCGACAATCAGCTAAAGCCATCAGCACTAACAATGGAGTAGAAGAACAGTTATCGTCATTATGTTGCAGCTGTTCTGAAATATATGTACCCAGGCACATTTCAAGCAAACTAGTGTGATTTGGTATGAAACAAGAAAGTTGGAGTCAGTCTCATATAAAAATAATGCATGGATTTATAAGGAGGTCACTGTGATCGTGTGGTGCTGAAGCTGATAAGCTGCGATTACCTTGTGCTCTGGTGTCTCATAGGTTACAGGAATATGTTGGTAAAAAATATAATTTACACAATTACAGCATTTAGCAGACATACTAGTGCGGAGAGACCTACAATTTAGCTTAGCAAGACAGGGTTAAGGGCTTCACTTGAAGGCCCGACAGTGGCAGCAGTGGTAGAAGAACTCACAACCTTTCAATTAACAGTCCAGAGCCTTAACCACTAAGCCATGGTGTCTGATTGGTGCTTCTTTAGATCTGCACTGTAGCCTTGTGAGTCATGTAGCTAGCAAGAAACAGAAGTCTTAGTTATGTGCAACACTGTTTAATTCCATAAATATAAACCTATGTACCATAATAACGTCTCAAACTGCCTCGAGTTTTAACGATGCTTGGATTTGATACGTTGGCTCAGAACATGTTATACAGTTACTTAATAATCAACTGAGGAAAATGACTAGACAATAAAGTATGAGCAGTTTGTTCAAGTGAAACAGCTCACTTGTTCTTACATACTGAAACAGGATGTTTGCGTATGTAGCACTGGCAAACGTGTCTACAATGCAATCAGTGGTGAACAGTAAAAAAAATCCATGCCTGAGCTAAAGAAACTTCTAATGTTTACAGTCATATAAGAAAATTATGACCACATCTTGTATGTTTACCATATAGGACATTGTAGTTCTACAATTACAGACTGTAGTCAATTTGTTTCTCTACATGATACATGTTAATCCTCTTTACTCTATTCTCTAATGGTCAGAACCCCCAGAGCTTTTAAACACCCTAGGGTGACTGCAGGACTGAAAAAAAACCAAATATATATATAGACATATCCATTGTCCTCCACTTAATCCACACGGGGTCGTGGGCCAGTTGGTACCCACCCATCAACTCTAGGCACAAGAGCTAAAGCACCTAGACGGGGTGACAATACATCATAGAGCACACACACACACACACACACACACTAAGGGCCACTTTAAAGACAGCAATTAACCTAACACACATGTCTTTGGGAGGAATCTGGAGTACCCAGAGTAAACCCACTCAGACAAGGGGACGCTCAACCCTGGGTTTGAACCTGGGACCTTCTAGCTTTCAGGCAGTGGTGCTAACCACCGGGCCACCATGCTGCCCTGGACTGCAAATAGTCCCTAGAAATATTCAGCCAACAGAGTCCTGTAATTACTCAAAGATTGAGTGGCTAACAAACTGTTCACACAAGCTGTTCCCTCTAAGCACCCTAGTATGAGAAGCCGATATGGGTAAAATCTTATCTCACTGTAAACCTACATGCAGCACATTGGTTCTCCCAGCCCCACCATAGCCTCTCTTCCTTTCACACAAAAAAAACATTTATGGACTTTATGTCTTTATGTGACTGGTACAATGTATTTCTTGTTGTATTTATGACATGAGCAGGCACTTCAGGAGAGAACATGGAACAGACTGAGATTGAGAAATCGACGCATTAAAGTCTGATGACTATTGTGCAAAGATGGATGTCTTTATCTCTTCTGGTTTCTATGTCGCAAAGACTGCGTAGCAAAGACTCAGTATTTCTTACTGCTGCTCGTTTCTCCCCCTGCAGGTAGGTCAGCTTTCTGCCACTAATAACAAACTGTTTCACCATCCAGGCACGGTTCTCACACTGCAGAATGCAGATCCAGCATGTGTACGTTTCTCTGAGTGGTTAGACCTGTTCATCATCATCATCTTTGCACTTATAAGGAGCGGAACCCCAGCCAAACATTGTTCATCATTCATTGCGCTCATGCTAACACTGCACGAGCATAAAACTTCCTGCACCAGAGGCTAAGTTGTTATGTGTGTCATTACTGCTGTTATCTGCTAGAAGTTATCTTGGGTCAACCAGCCACTAGCAGTCAAACCTGCCATTAAAAAGTCAAACGCATGTTGTGTTTTGGAAATGCAAGATGGTGGTACAGTGGGAATAATGGAAACGGGCATGGGATAAAAATCAGGACAGATGTTTGATATGTGACACAGCTGGTGTGTAGATAATTGGTCAGATTCACTGGCACATAGCAGAAGGTAAAAATAGGACACTACCTGCAAAACGCATTAGAAACGCACAGCTGTGGGATCTAAACCCAAAATCCAGCCAATGGCAACATACAGTAACAGTGCTTACCAAGCATGAAGAGTAGGAATATGTGCATGGAAGCATGTGTGTGTGAAAGTGTGCGTTCAGGAATTCTCCAGCGATGCATTTTTTCCTGTGCGTGTCAGAGGAGGATACCTTTGGGTTTCTCTGGGAATGCAATCAAGCCTGGAACACAGGAGATGTTTGTGACCAAAAGGCATCATGTGTGAATCCCTTTTGCAGTGGTGCTTGGAAGTTTGTGAAACATTTAGAATTTGACTTTATTTCTATGTATACATCCAACAAGGAAATTACCAAGTACAACCCCGAATTAGAAAAAGTTGGGATGGTATGGAGAATTCAAATAATAATATGTATATTTTATAAATGTATTTAATATATGTATTATTTGTTACATTATTATTGCACCATGTCTTATAAACTATCGCTTTTATTTCATTACAATCAGCATGGACTCACGATATCTCATGTTTTGTCTAACTTGTTTGGTCAGCTTCATTTCATTTGTTAATGTACATCCATTCCTGCATTTCAGGCCTCCAACACAAATTTAAAAAATTACATTGAATTTAATTATGATCTGGTACAAAAGACTTCATCTTTGAGGAACAAAGATGAACAGATTTGTCAATAAATGCAGGAGAAAATTTGTCAAATGCTTAAGAGTGTTCCTTAAAAAAAGTTGAAAAGGATTTGCATATTTCTCCGGCTACAGTGCATAATAGAATTAAACAATTCAAGTCCATAAAGGACAAGGGCACAAGCCTAATCTACACACGATGTCTGATCACTCAGACGGTACTTTGTCAAGAACCGTCATTTATCTGTAGCTGATATGGGAACCACATGGGCAAGGGGTTACTTTGGCAAACCTTTGTCAAGCACTTCAATTTGGAGTTACATTCACAAATGCCACTTCAAACCAGATTGTGCAAAAAAGAAGCCTCGTGTTAACCATGTCCACAAGCTGAATTGATTTCTCTGCTCAGAGACATCTGGGACGGACGATCACACAGTGTAAACATGCACTGTGGTCACAAGAATCAGTCTTTAATCTATTTTGGAAAAAATGGACGCTGTGTTCTCTGGACCAAATGCAAAAAAGGACCATCCAAACTATTATCAGTAACAAATCCTGTCATGGTATGGGCCTGCATGAGTGAGTGATGAAGTTAAGAAACACGTTTTTCTGAGTTTTCAACTATTTTCCGTAACCGTTTACCCTCATTTGAGTTCTTTATTTACTATTGGGACTTCTGTGAAAATGTGCTTGATGAACTTTCGTACATCGCTGTAGGTAAAGCCCAGGTATTATATGTCCATGAGTACAAGTAAACATACGTACATATACAGATAACGTATGTTATAAATCTATAGAACTGTACAAAACAATATACAGAAATGTACAACTATTTGATGGGGTGTGCCATGTTATCACTAAAATATAAATAAACAAGAGATTATTTATTTATCTATTCATTTTGTGAACTGGTATGTGCACCTGACATTGGGTTGTACAGTTGTCATTAAATTTCCATTGAAGGACGATAAGTTTTTCTTTTATTGTTGCTCTTCGGACACTCCTTGGAACCGAACACAAATAGGAGCTAAAGAACAGATGAGCCAAAGGACAGTGTAACAACTATGTCATGTCATACTTTGTCTTGTCCATGAAACCGGTTATTTAAAGCGTATGCTTTGTGAGAAGAAGCCTTATAATGCTGCACATGATAAGATCGTAAATTGTGGTCATAAAAGTAGACGCACGGTTAGCAACAATACTCTAATTGTGTCATTTAAACTATTGTTATTAGGGACAAATGTGTGCCTAGAATACAAATTCCACATCGTAACACAACCACAATTAGCTTGAACTGTTTACGAGACAGTGTGGTGTGGTCTTGTGTGAATGTTCTGCCAAGGCTTGACATGTCTTACATTCCAAAATCAAAATGCTTTTCTGATCACGACTGATCATGTGAACCAATACTATTTTTTGTAGTAAACAAAGAACTGGGCATCAGGACCAAAACCTTACCCCACCAGTGAATTGGGGTGAACTGAATTTGACGGATTAGATGTGCTTTGGTGGGAACATTAAGAACAGAATTGCTTTTAAAAAAGAATATTGTTTTGGAATGGCCAGAGGGAAACAGACTGTATAATTCTGCCAATTGGGATGCTATGACACTAAGAGCTTTTCATGCAGAAATCCAAAAACAACTTATTATTCCACCAGTCAGCAGCTACATTAAATGTTATTGATGCTAATGGAGGTTATTAAGTACAAGGGTTCACATAACTTTCCAGTCTGGCCTGTAAATGATTAATAAATGGGTTTAAGTGTAGGCATGAAAAGTACAATTGCTTGTGCTTTATTATTTCAGACAGAATGTGGCGACTGAGGGGCTTTTTGTGTGTGTTTTTATGAGCAATGCAGAAACAAAAGTAATCTGAAGGGTTCAGAACTTAATGTTTATGCTATTTTCAAGGAAAACGCACTAATAACACACAAAACATTTCGAAAACCTCTGCTGATCCGTCGCCCAGCTTTGCCCTTTAATTCACTACAGTAAATGCAGTAGAGATCTCATAGAGCAGATCAGCATCTGCATTCTTTCGTCTGTGGTCATGGGATAGCATACGGGCCAGACCAGAATTGAGGAACTCAGCGTCCAAAACAAACAGACACAGAGCAAGGTCTGCTATTTGTCCTCGGTTGTACGTAGCTTCTCTGACCTGGGCCTGAGGAAAAGACTACTTTGGTCATAGAGGTCGGAGGCCATCAGATTGGGTAACTGTCTGACCCAGAGGTCACCAAATTGCCCACACAATATTTCATAGCATTTGTCCGAAGGAGTAAATGTCTGTTCCCTTGAGGAACATGTTCTGCGTCATCCATTAGCATTGAGATTGTGACTTCTGACCTTTGAAGATTCAGGACATAGCATGTTCTGGTTTAAGTGGCTGGTTCCGCGAATGGGGGAAGAAGAGGAGCTTGAGAATTGAGCCATGGGAAATCTCTTATTGCCAAGCGAAATGCTTTATTTTGCCTCTGCGTTCCACATGAGCAACATCCTTTTCCTGCTTCTGCACTGCAGGACATAAATGTGTGTTTGTGGTGGGTGGGGGTGAGGAGCGTATGAAAGCATGCATGCTATTTCATAACTGAATGAGACACACACTATACAATCCTGATGTGGCACCACTGTATGTAATATAATGTAATATATGTAATGGCTTAATTCCAAGCTGGCTAATACTGTATATTTGAGAATCGATAGCAATGCTTCATTCATATTTACATACTCCATTTAGTTGAGGAAAGTAGTGAGGAGATTAGAAATGAGTGTGATATCTTGTGAAAGCCATACCTGTATATGCTGGTAATCCAGAAGATTTTTGGTAATAGAGACCAGAATATGGGTTTCTGTCCAGGAGAACCTCAGAGTAAAGCCTCCGTGTCTCAAATTTGAGTGGTGGTTTGGGCATCTCATACGAATGCCTGCTGGTCAGTTCCTACTGGAGCTGTTCCATTTCTGTCCCATAGGACTGAGACCAAGGGTCAGACCAGGACTTGCTGGAAGAACTATATCTCATTATGTTTTGGCCTGATATCTCTTGATGGCAGTAGAACAGTTTGAACTGACCTTCTCATTATGCTACCACTATGACTCTCACATGTATTATGAAAAGTCGGCATATAGGTGACGGTTCCAGATGTAGAGTTAAGAATTCTGCAAAATGTTGGCATCTGACTGAACGTCCAGACTCAACAGTTGGTACTACACACGGGACAGGTGAGTTCAAAACCTTGGCTCTGTTACAATGCTCTGCCATAGACTTTGCCTGCTGATCGGTGACGTGCCACGACTATTAGTGCTAGACCTTAACAGTAAACAGTAAATAAACTAAATTAACCGAGTGCAAGTATGGGAGCTTACATTTACAATAGACAGTATAGACATGAATAATCAAGCATGATCAAAAGCCCAATCAAGCATTTTATTAGAACCACAAACTAAATCACTCTTTCCCTTAACACATCAAGCCAAACAAATTACTATTTAACAATTTTACATCCACCCCTTGAAAGAAACAAACCAACGCTGCAACTATTTACAACTACAATTACGATACAAATACTGACATATAGAATAAACCTAAAAGAAGCCAACTAGAGACCAGTGGAAGTTTTTGAACTCTAAATAACCCAAAGATCTAAATAATTAATTCAAACACAGTCTATCCTTTGTTCCTTCATTGTGAATCGATCAGTAGCATCATAACGTTTTGTCTCTTGTGTTCTGGAAGAAGTGGTTTCACTGTTAATTGATCATTGATCATGCAAGAAGTACTATAAATCTAACACCATTTATAGCTTGTTACAAGTAAACAGCAGAAGGTCATACCCAAAAACACGAGGAACTTGGAAAAAAATTCTCTAAACACACCCACCAAGTTAGAACTCTCTAGGCTCTGGTCCAAATGTGAGCTAAGAAGCAAGTGAGAACATGACAGTGTGGATTAACTTTTTTTCAGAGAAAAGTAGCTAAAGCCTGATAGTAAAGTTGCTAAATGTGGCTAGATGGTGTAATGCTATAATTTGTATATATGTGAAGTTATGAAGTTATCATGCTGTACATGAAATGTGACAGAAAAATAAGTGATAGACCCTTTACATTTTGTTGCATCTCTCTTACTGTCTGTGAATATTTCCAAAGAACAGCAGTATGTGCCGCTACTTGCTTTTTCGAAAAGATCTTGCTTGAGGTGTCGGAAAAGTCGCTAAGTCTAGCAAAAATATTTCACTGATGATCACACATACTGACACACCAATGATAGACTTCTGTTTTTAACTCCTACCTCTGCT
This sequence comes from Parotocinclus haroldoi, assembly GCA_034779995.1. Classification (NCBI taxonomy): domain Eukaryota; kingdom Metazoa; phylum Chordata; class Actinopteri; order Siluriformes; family Loricariidae; genus Parotocinclus; species Parotocinclus haroldoi. Next base: position 25,432 of record JAUZST010020676.1, read on the forward strand.
CGTGGATCTGCAGTGTTGATTGGCTGCAGATGTGACCAGCTGTTTACAGCCACAATATCTGAAAAAGAAAGATTTGTATTGCTTGTTATTATCATTTTTAATACAGATGGCTGTTAAATGGCACTTTATTAATATTATTGTTGTTATTATTAGTAATACTTAAAATATATCACCTTTCTCAAATCCAAGGACACCATACAATCAAAACTCAGCGACACACACACACACACACACACCTCAACTTCAAATGATTCAAAATGCGGTTATAGTTCATTTCAAAAACCGTCGGCACTGATGGTTCGCCACTGCTGACAAATGAGCCCAGAGGTCTTTCCTAACCCTGCTTTTTTCACTTTTCTCATGGAAGACAAGATAAATCTCATTCTCTGAGTGTTAAGTCATTGTTGGTTAGATGAAAGGGAAGGAATGTTTTGGTCTCTAACTGAATGTGAATGAGAGACTGGTGAAAATGAGTGACGAGAGGAGAAAATGGGAGAAGAGGAATGTGGGCGGGTGCCACACCTGCAGTTATCATAAGGGAGACTAGAGAAGCTTCTGGAACAACTTACTGGGAATATCGCTCATAAAGGAAGCTGTTACATGGGAGTACCAGATCATTCAAAATAAGGCATTATATGCATTGCGTGATCTTTCTTGTTACAAGATGGTGGCCTTTCCATGCCCTTTATAAGATGAATAACTATAGACTAGCTCAGGTGTAACTGCTTCCTGCTTATGTCATAGGCTGCTTCCTGTTTTCTTACAAAGGACGGCACTGTGTGTTTGTTTTCACATCTCTCGACCTATCTGCCTGTTTAATCTATTTATCTGTTAATCTAGCCGTCCTTTCATCCATCCATCCATCCATCCATCCATACAAACTAAGACTTTTCCATTCAGCTATACAATTTTACAATGTTGCCATACTCTAGTTTGCTGCTACTTTTATCTACAGTCTATTTATACACCGCAATACCTAAACGCATTGTCATGACGTTCTACAAATACCAAAAAACAACTTCTTTCCTTTAATGGCTAATGGGACAATTTGCGTGCTTAGTTTTAACACACCTTTTGCTGGCAGAGAAATTTGTTCCACTTGCAGACTGTGCTTTACAGATGATTACTGTAGTTGTTAAACGACAGTTTGGTATGAAGTACAGAATGTTATTTTTTATTTCAGCTATGCTTGGTGGTTCCCAAAATGAAACTTTCTTTTAAAAATGTTGCATGGTTTCATTCTTATCATTGCACAGAAGATCAGATCTTTCACACGAACTCTCTGTGAGCTCCTAATCTTCTGGAGCTGTTTTTATGGTTCAAGTCAAGTTTCAGCCTTCATGCTGTATGAATTGTACACCCCAGGCATGTTGTTCTTGTGCCGAGTAAAGACAGCATAACGTACACAATTTGCATAGCACAACAGTTAAGGTTTGCGTAACAAATAGGTCAAAGCGTGACAATGTCTTTACACGCAGCAGAATATCTATTCTGATCTGACTCATCTTAGTTGTGTGACACTTGTGCAGTCAGTGGTCAGTGCTGTTTGATCCCAGCCCTTGCCTTCCCGCCCTATGCTGGTTGAGTTTTCATGTCCTCCCTGTGTCCATGTCGGTTTCCTCTGGGTACTCCGTTTCCTCGCACATTTCAAACAAGCGTTAGATCCACTGGTCCCTCTAAATGCCCCGATTCGAATGTGTTTACAGGTGCAGTTGTAACATTGCTTCTGTCATGGATCTGCATTTACGGCATTTAGCAGATGCACTTCTCCAGAGCGACTTACAGCTCATACAGTCTTACAATTCAAGCAATCATGGGTTAAGGGCCTTGCTTAAGGACCCAACTGTGTTGAACCCTGGTCCAGAATCCTGGTCAGGTCCAGAATCCAGTACCTTAACCGCTAGGCTACCACAATCCCATATAGCTGGATATGGATATAGCCAGCAACAATGCTGACATGATATTAGTAAGTAAATAGATATAAATAAACTCTCACTTTAGGCCAGTTGGACTTCAGTTGGTCATGTTTATGAGATTCTATCTGAACAAGCCACATTCGAACGCACTTGCACTCTCTTTCATAGCTTCCAACTGCGATGTCGACATTCGCAGTATGGCACAACCCACGGAAGTTCATATTGTGGTTGATGTTAAAAATATGTTCCTTAGTGACAATCTTGTTTACGTGGTCACTTTGGCCACACCTTAACATATAAATTGATGCTATATGTCATGCAGAGATACAATGGAGACTAATCGCAAGTGTGAGATATTTTTATGAGCTTCAGACTCTGTGGAGCTGGGTTGCAAGTGAAACAGCCACCAAACTGTGATGCACATAAACCCAGAATGTTAATGAGAACCAATTGCTAACTGACTATGATGAAAACACATGGACAATGAATGGAGAGGTTACAGAAAGGACTGGTTTAACACACGTTACACCAGGACAACAAACCGACCAAGCTAACACAAACCGACATTTGTGTGTTTTTTTCCAATAGAAATCTGATCACTTTTTCTACATTTCTGCTGTTATCTGATAATGCAAGTGGTGATTTAATCGAACACTCTGATATCTGATTTCAGATTAAAGCCTAGAAATCCGATTAAGAAATCTGAAACATTTATTTCTCAGCACATGTATACACTTACTCTAATTTCAATAATCTGTTTCAATTTCAAATCCCAGAAGTGGACAGCAGAAATAAACTGACCCACTTATTCTAAGAGATTTTGCTTCTTTTGTTCTTATTTCCTTACATCTGCTACTTGTTTTTCTTACACAATCTGGCAACCCTGAAATGAAACACAGCATCTGGGAAAAAGGCTACCAAATACTGAAAAGCAGTATGTTCTTGAGGAAATGAAAATGTTCCTTATTGTATTATTGGATTTTAAGTTGAATTTAAAATTTACTACTCATCTACATTTTGTGAGGTTATTGGCTGGTTGCGAAATAGGAATTTGATAACTCTCCAGTGTAAACCTGGAGCTTTCCTATTAAATTAGCTCCCTGGTATAATGAGAATATTTGCATTTTAAAACAAGACACTCGCAAACTAGGACGTAAACTAGTAGTGGAACTAGTTTAAAACTAGTAGTGTTTCAAACAGTATGGAAGGAAAGTCACCAGACCTATAGAAAAGCTCTTAGTAGTGCTAAATCAGCTTATATCTCTAACTTAATCGATGAATAATCCTAGATTCTTATTTAGTACTATAGCTAAGCTAACTAGCAAAAAGACAAATTCAGGCTCATCTGCAATGTCAATTTATAGTAGTAACGATTTTATGAAATTCTTCAATGAAAAGGTCAAAAATATTAGACTACATTTTAACCCTAACTTAAATCAGAATAATTATGTAACTAATGTGGTCAATAACGTAAATACTTCAGACTATAAATTTGAATATTTCAGTCCTGTAAACGACTGAATTATCTCCAAATCAAAATCTTCAACCTGTGTTCTAGATCCCCTACCAACAAATTCTACCAGGAATTATTAAGCCGTTATTAAAAATAATCAACTCTTCACTTAGCACACAGGCTATGTACCTAAATCCTTTAAATTAGCAGTAATCAAATCTCTAATTAAAAAACTGGACTTAGACCCGAATCAGCTCTCTAACTATAGGCCAATCTCAAACCTCCCTTTATTAGTAAGGTCTTAGAAAGAGTCGTGGCTCAACAGTTATGTTCATACCTACACAGGAACATCCATGAAGTCTATCAGTAGAGTTTTAGGTCCCATCACAGCATAGAGTCAGCACTGGTTAAAGTGGCTTCTGATCAGGGTTATATATCTTTGCTTGTGTTGATCTTAGTGTAGCTTTTGACACCATTGATCATACGATTCTCCTCCATAGACTAAAGAATGTTGTCGGAGTTAAGGGAAAGGCTCTCTCCCGGTTTAGATCTTATCGGTCTGAACGTTATCAGTATGTTGATCAAACAGGAGACGTCTCTCAGCCATGTAGTGTAAAGTTTGGTGTTCCACAAGGCTCTGTTCTAGGCCCTTTACTTTTCTCATCGTATATGCTGCCTCTAGGTAGAATTATTCATAAACATGGTATCAGTTGCCATTGCTATGCTGATGTCACACAGCTGTACGTTTCAGCAAAGCCAGATGAGAGACATATCATCTTTATAAAGTTGACGTATGTGTGAAGGACATTAGACAATGGATGTTAAATAATTTCCTTCTTCTTAACCCTGATAAAACAGAAGTACTGCTTCTTGGACCGCAGGCTTCTAGAAATCAGCTTTCTGATTTGACAGTAACTCTGGAAGGTAGATCAGTCACTCCCTGTGAAGGAGTAAAATATCTTGGTGTGATTACTGACCCCAGTCTTTCATTTGAAGTTCATGTAGATAATATTAGCAGGATAGCTTATTTTCATTTAAGAAACATCGCTATGCTAAGAAACTCATTAACTCTCCAGGATGCAGAAACACTAATCCATGCCTTTGTTGTCTAAATTGGACTATTGTAATGCATTATTGTTGTTGGGCAGCACGGTGGTTCGGTGCGTAGCACCGTTGCCTCACAACCTGGGTTCAATCCCAGGGTGGAACGGCTTGGGTCCTTTCTGTGTGGAGTCTGCATGTCTGCTTGGGTGTACTCTGGTTTCCTGCAAAGATATGCGTGTTAGGTTAATTGGCGTCTTTATATTGTCATTGACTTGTGTATGCAAACACCCCAGGAAAACTGGTAGTAACCCCAGTAACAGGAAACAGCTGCAACAGGGGTGGAGAAAGCAATGGCAAATTACTCCACTATCTACTATCCACTATCTACATAGTTCATGGATCACATCGATGAAAGACAGAAATGTGTGGAGATGTGTGACTGTACGGTTAATCCATCCATCCAATGCATTGTTGTCTGGATGTTCCAGCAGGTGTCTTCCTGTTAAATCCCGCATTGAGTATAAACTTCTACTATTAACGTATAAAACTCTAGATGGTCTCGCTCCACAGTATCTGACTGAGCTGTTAGTTTATTATGATCCACTTCGCCAACTTCGATCAAGTGCTGCAGGTCACCTACAAGTTCCTAGAATATTGAAAGTTACAGCAGGAGGCAGAGTTTTCTCCTACAAAGCCCCCAAATTATGGAACAGTCTTCCGATAAATGTTCGCAATTCTGATACAGTCTCAATGTTTAAATCTAGGCTCAAGACTTATTTGTTTAGTCAAGCATTCAGCCTGTAGTTCTGATTCCAGTTTTAGTCCTTCATATGTTAAAGGTAACAGAGATCGTGTCTAATTCAATTCCTCTTTCTGCTGAGGTCCTTCCTCCAACGCTGACCCTGCTGTGGGAGATGATATCAAACGGAACGACCAGCCATGCCAAAGATGCTCACGCTCTTATCTCTACATATTATAGACATATTACATGTTTACATGTTAAATGTTTTATTATATGATGTTATATAATGTTAATTATGTTTATTACCCAAATGAGGATGGGTTTCCCTGAGTCTTGTTCCTCTCAAGGTTTCTTTTTTTTAATCTCCCATTTAACTTGCTCATTATGGGCAATCACAATTTGTGACAATTGTTCCTGCATCAATGTAAAGCTGCTTTGTGACAATGTCTATTGTAAAAAGCGCTATACAAATAAAATTGAATTGAACTGAATAGCCTGCAAACTTATTGAGTGGATTACTCAAAAAACAAAGATTTTTTTGCAGTTGTTGGATTACTAATTACTAATTATATATAATTGCAGCTAAATGCTAATACATACAGACAATAGTCACATACATCTGACCATTTAGCTGATGGCCTTATCCAGATCCAAACACAATTTACACAGTCTTAGCAATTACAACTGTTATAATCCAATCAATTATGGGTCTTGATCAAGGACCCAACGGTGACATCTGGGCAGACTTGAGGTGGGACTTTCATGGACTTTCTGGCCCATAGTCCTTTACCTTAACCGCTTAAATTTGAACGAATTAAGTCACATCTGAACCCCATTTGCATAGAAAGTCATTCATAGCACGATAGTGATTTTATAGCCATATTATATTCGGTCATTTATAAATATATTAATTGAATCTATTCATTTTCATCAGCCTACCATGTTTCAGATCAATGCGTTTGTATTTTAATGTTTAACAATTAAAAAGGTTTTAATCGTGTTTAAGGTACGATTAGTGTTCACTATGATACATACAGTATATTAAACTTTTTGATTGATTTGTTGGAATCCTGTACTGATCAGAAAAATTAGGGGATATTTTATTTTAGGGTATCCCCTAATTTTTGGGAGCAGTATAGGATTCCAACAAATATATCAAAGAGTTTAACATTTTTTATTGATTATTGTGTGGAAAACCAAAAACGATTATTGTCTCGACCGTGGCTTTTCTTACTACAATTCTCAGAATTTTTCCCCGGCCATGTGAATTAACGGATTATTTTCCTAAAACTTGGATTACCTACAGTTAATAGTTATGAGGTGAAACAGGTTGCTTTGTCCTGCTTCACCAACCATTGTCTGGGTTTGGACCATTTTCTCCCACTGTAGTCAGATGCCTAATTGCATCTGGTTTAACAGTCTGTATTTACATATTTGTTTAACACAAGTCTTTTGTATGTCTCATACACATTGGTGTGTCATGTACTTTGGTGCTCTATGTTGAACTATAATTGCACTAAATGCATTGCGTTGTACACTTGATCTATTTCATGCATATGACTGGCTAGTGCCCCATCTGTTCCAGCCAACAGAAAACTGGAGAAAAATCAAGCATGGACATCGAGCCATGGAAGGCTACTTGGTATTTAGCCTCACAGTCCAGCACTGGAGTACAACATTCCAAATTGGTTCAAATTGCTTGCAGATAACCGGTACAGTGTAAGTGTTAAATCCTGTTGAGTAGTGTACACGTTGCATGGAGTAAAATGGAAACAAATATTCACAGTGGTCATACTTTTTCAGGAAACCATTTTCTGCTGTGCCATTGCCATGAGCTAAATGTGGAAAGCAGCACTGCATCTGAAATAGAATTTAAAACACAGTCCAATGTTTTATTTTGAACAAGGCTGGAAATTTGAAACCCTTGCTTTATTGGCAGCGTTAG
>JAUZST010020687.1:0-32524 GCA_034779995.1 Parotocinclus haroldoi
AACAAACAGCCAATAATAAAAGGAAATACAAGGGATATTAGTTAATATAAATACATGATAAATACATATAGTTATTCTCACTCTTTCCTCTTAAATGGGCTGTTATCACTTACCTTAAAATCCATACTGAGTTACTTGCACTAATAATATAAAATTAAGTTTAGAATGGATTTAGAAAACTGAGCAAGAACTATTGTGATACTGACTGACTTGTTTTTGGCTGGACATGGTGTCCGGACTCGTAAAAGTGCAAGTGTGCCATGAGTCAAACAAATGGTAAGTGGTGAGATCATTTTTTTACTTTTTAAAATGAGTCGAGAACTGAATTAGAGTGTAAGATATAACTGTTAATACCTTAAGTTGCACTTTTTTGCATATAAGTTGCAAGGCTACCACCGGGTCCCGTGGGGTCCAGATATTAACATGGTCTTAAATGCTGGAGCGGAGCCCAATATAAAAATGCATAGTACTTATCAATTTGTGGTAGAGTGCAATGAAAAAAGCTCGCACATTTATTTGTTTAAGGCCAAGTTTGTCTGAAGTTATAGAATGTGTCAAAAGTTTTACAGAACAGTTCCATTCACTTTAAAAACGAACAGAAAAAAAGATCATACTCAAATGTTCATCTTAATTGGCATGACATTGTGGATAATTTAATATTGAAACCGTGTACTGCTTTATACAGATACGATAGACAGAAGAAAGAACTGAGCCGGAATGATTTTTCTCTTGCTCCGAGATGTCAAATATGCAAGTGCTTTGACTTTGTAACCAAACTGCGGGACAATAAAATGTCACTGTCTTGTAGAAACGTAAATAATTCAGCTTTCCTTTCCCATGCAACTTTCATTTCCCTTATCACGCCAAAGTACTAAAACACTTTCTTGTTTTCTCTTCTTATTCGTGAGAAACTTTGACTAAAACTTTGAATTAATTATGAATACAAAAGTCTATTTTGTTGCACTCTGAGAATTGTCTGAATGCCAACTCTGTCCTCGGCGTGCTGCCTTGTCACAATAGCAAAATGAAACAGAAATTTAAAATGTGCTGCGAGGGATGGTAGAGACGTTCCTCTAGTCTTTTAACCTTTTGCTGTGATGATCCGCTGTGAGAACAAAGGTTAGCCTGCGTGCTGTTTTCAGAGGGATACTTTACTGTGTATTAATGTATTTTTCCTCCGGATGAATTTCCCTTTTTTTTCTTTGTCTCTCACACAAAATCTGTAGACTTATATCATTATTTTCTTTTGCTTCTCTGATGGATGGCATGATCAGGTGTCAGGGTGCAGTCAGAAGGGATAAGAGGTGTGATGCATTTTTAATCTGTGTACGGGATGAGTCTGGTGAGCTCAGACATCTGTTCTTTTTTTCAAAAATAAGGTAGATTGGAGCATCTCCAGAATCCCATGCTGTCACGAGAAAAACAGTGTCATACTTCAGTCACGCTAATACTCCATAGCGCTGCACAATGAATGCACAATCAATTTAAAGGTGGTGTGTGATGAATTCTCATCAACTTGCGCTGAATTACAATCAAAATCAGAAGTATGAAACACATACAAGGAATTGGAATTGATGCATGCAAATATACACACCTTGTTTAACACTCATTGTCCACTGTGTTAGTTCTGCCTTTTTATACAAATATATATAATTTTTTAATTATTTATTTTGTGTGTGTGTGTGTGTGTGTGTGTGTGTGTATGAGCTGGTTGTGACTGCACCAGGACTTCCTTCCTGTAGACAGATCTTAAGGATTTTGACAGTCAGCTGCCTGGACATACAGGGATTAGTCTAGGGAAGAAGTGAGAGAAAACAATTGTGGTACTCCTGACACTTGCTCACCTATAATTCTGTGATCCACTGGCAGGATCTGGTGCAGGTAGCAGGGCAGAACTGCAGTCCACACACATCACCCTGACATAGGTTTCTGGGCTACCCAATATCTGAAGAATGACACACATGGCAACGACAGCATCATTCACAGAACTGGTTGCTATACATGCAAATTTCAGATGATCCAGCTAAGGACATTTCATATTTTCAGCAATAGCCAATCATTTGAAGAGTTCCATAACTCGAGAATGCATGACAACTGTACTGAACCAAACTAAATTCATGAACCCTTTAGTCCAATGTGCGAGGCAAGCGAGGCATTCCCTTGCTTAAGGGCGATGCCAAACTGTTCCACCCGACTCATGTCTGTGTCTAGATTACCATCTCCTGTTCTTTACAGGTCCAGTCTAGATTTGAGTTCCAATATGATTCGACTGTATTGGTTATGAAGGGTACCATTTGGGTTACAATCTTCCATGTTTCTGAATTCTCCGAGTCTAGGCAGGTGGGTCTCTGGAGGTGCAAGCAGACTTATACATGCAGTATATGAGGAAAAAGTGTAATACATTTAAAATATCGAGCATACATGTATGGAATCTCCAGAGGCCAATGGTGGGAGTAAAATGAGTTGTACTTAATACACATACCTGCCTTCGCAGTCATCTTCTAAAATCTAGAAGAAAGTCCCCTCAGATGAGTGCAGTGGACCAAGACGGAAACACACAAATCAATACCAGTGTTTCTGGATGTAATTGTGGGTGTCCACAGACTTTTGTCTTTATAAACATATACATCTGGGCATTTTATATGTCACATGACCATTATGTAACGTATGTACTTCACCAGAAACATTCTGAGCTAAAATGTCAGTTTTCCTGGGGTTTAAATATACATATTATGTCAAAACTAATAGAATTATGTCCATGACATGATCATTTACAGCATTTAGCAGAAGCCCTTATTCAGAGTGACTTAGCCTGCAGATTACAGTATTAAAATTCAAGCAATCATGGGCTAAGGGGCTTGCTTAAGAACCCAACTGTGGCAGCTTGGCAGAGGTAGGATTTGCAGGACCAGCAGGTCAACAGTCCTGTACCTTAACTGCTAGGCTAACGCAGTTCTGATCAGAGGCAAAATAAAAAATACTTGAGTTCTTTACTTAAGTAAAAGTACTACTAATCTGTTAAACCAAATACTCAAGCTGAAGTATGGCTTTAGTACTTAAAAGTTGGTACTAATTAGGGGTGAGAGAAAGTTTTGAATTTTAGATGCATTGTGATTTAGACATTTAACAATTCTGAATCGATTAACAAATGTCAATAATCGATAATCAAGCACACTTGCATCTGAACATGTAGACCAGCTTCTGTTCTTAAACAAGAACTTAAACATTAGCATCACTAACTGAGCTCTGTAACATCTATTTTTAGTTTAATTTTCTTGAAGTATCCGTTTTTGCTTTATTTGCGTTGTTATATACAGGGAGCCATGTATAAATGTATTAATGTTCTATGTTAGGACATTGTCAGAACAGGGCCTTTATTTCACAAAGCGACTGAGCTATGTAACGTTAACTAAACTAGCTGATATGAGTTTATCACCGACCATTTTCCAATAGGGGTAAAAGAGTGGCATTCTTTTGCTGATGTAGCAGGCTCTGTAGAATAAGAAACTTTTTGATGCGAAAGCAAGACTGAGAGAAGCGCAATGGAGAAAATGTGCAAAGAAAGCGAAAACGGATACTTCAAGAATATTACACTCAAAATAGACGATTACAAACAGAAATATTCTGTTTTTATTACAAAATGTAAAGTTTTTAGTCACAGGTTTTTTGGTTCTCAAAACTTTAGGACCCATTTTAATGCCATTGATTTGTTTCATGTAGTCACATGGTAAAGAAAAAAAAGCAGTATAGAAAAAAACGAATCGAGATGCATCAATAATCGTTGCCCTCTAAATCATAATCGAATCGAATCGTGAGGTGCCTATAGATTCCCACCCCTAGAACTAATGGTAACTAAAGTAATAAAGTAAACTTACTTCATTAAAGAAACTTTCTAACTGTGTTTTTTGGAAATTATACAATTGACATTACCATCTTTAGCTAACTATACCAAAAGCTCTGTGCAATTGTCAATGCTCAGTTGATGTGTTCATATCTCTTTTAACATACTTCTCACTATAGGGTTAGGGTTACTGTTAACATTAGATTAATAAAACAGTATAAAAAAGTGTATCCAATTATTCTGGGGGAGGGGGGGGTAGGAGATGCTGAACATTCAAAAGGGTTAAAAATACACTGCTCGCAAAAATATGCCCTAATTTTGTGATAAGTCTAATATAAGTATCTGTACTTTACTAGATTATTTCTTTACATTAATTATTTCTGTAAATTGATGCATTGCAACTGATGAGCTCTTGTACAGCATGTACGCTTTTACAGTCACATCTGTGTGTAAGAGAGCATCAAGATAGTCAGATGACTCAAAATTTTAAAGAATGAAACAATTATGTAGCATTTTATGCTATGTTTTATGCAAGACAATTAAAAGTATTACACTCAATGACACTGCTCACAAAAATAGGGGATATTTTAAAATAAACATGAAATTTTATTACATTAAACAAGATCATCAAGATACCAATGGAAATGCCGAAGAAAGTTGTTTGATTACGCAAATGAGATGCAAATTCAATTATCGCTATTGAGTGCTAAGTGATATGTTCATGTAGGTGAACAGAAGCATGTTAAACTGGACCAGCATGCCCCCACATTTACTGTTCAGTAGGGTGCATGGTCACCCAAGACTGCCAAAACACACTAACAGTGATGGGGCATGGACAGGATCAGATTGTCCAGCAGTTCTTGTGGATCATCTTCGTATTCATTTTGAAATATCCTCTCATTTTTTTGTGAGTAGTGTAGCTAAATGAAACGTGCCACCCTCCTACCTAATGGTCATAAAACTAGAGATGAGCAGGAAGTCTCATTTGTTCTCAGGTCTTCTCGTCGAGGCCAAGCCCTTCACCTGGCATTCTGTATGCTTTCCACATGTGTGCATTTAAGCCTATGAGACAACCTGCCTTTCCAGGTCAAGACAGCTTCAAATAATTAGCCCACAAAAATGTGGAGACCCCGATCATCTTCAGCGAGGATCAACTTGAAAGTAGCATGCATGAATCATGTATAGCTTCATTTAAAACTGCTTTGTAGACAAACACACTTGCAAAGTCAGCTTGTGAAAGAGATGCAAATCATGTTCCTCAGCCCTGAGCTCAGTTTTAATATGCTTAAATGAACAAGGACAGGCTCCTCTTAAACAGGCCTTTAAGTGTCACTCGGGTAAGGTCGTTAAGGGTGAGGGCGGGTTTTGTTTGGCTGCCTGTTTTGTTTTTTTGGGGGTTTTATTCCCTTTTGTCTTCCTGAAAAATAAATGAAACATAGACTGATGGAGAATGTTTAAAGATTGAGGGCACTCAAGCAGCCATTAAATTCGACTCGGGGGGAAATTACCCAGTAAAACAGAACACGGTCATGACGCGCAGTCAAATGGCTTTTCCTTGTTCCTGTAAACTCGTACAACACAACACAAGCCCTTTTATTTTAGTGAGCCCATGCGCCTCTCGTTCTGTCACACACTGTTTTGCACAAACACACATATAGAGAACACACTGAAGCTCACGCTGCGAGGCACACCTGCTGGTAAACACAGATTTAGTGATGTATAATAAGTATAATCGATGAATGATGGCTGAATGGTCAGGGTTCTGGATTTTCTGAGGTGCTCAGTGTGCAGATGGCAGCTCTGGGAATGAGGGAATTTGGAAAGCAGAGGATTGTTGCGCACTGCAGGATCTGCTTTTGTGCTCATAGCAAACCTGCAGAACCTGAAGCACATTCAGCATGTAAGCACTTCTGTTGCTTCTGATTAAGCCAGTCATTTTGTTTCATGCCACTTGTAATTAATCTTATACGGGCATTTTGACACTTCATGTGCTGAAATTGTCTTTTTTGATTTGATGCAGTATTTATCATGAAAAGAGGTCTTAATTTAAGGGAGTTTTGGTTCCTGAAATGAACCTAAGAATAAGGTTTAGGTTACCAAAATAACTCTTTAATTACATATCCTTAACATATACTTGCTAAAGCCATGTCCAGTTCTTAAGTAAATACTTGCTAACTTAGTGCTGTATGTTAGAACATGATATATGGCAAATAAATACACCAAATATCTGAAAGGTGTAAAGCTATAGTCATGAGTTGACCAACATAGAGGAAGATCTGTTTTTCTTTTTTTCTGAAACTGCCAGTCTTTGAATATGGGACTCACCTCAGCCACAAGTTCATTAGAGTACATGAGTACTACTATTTAAAAATACTAAATAATATTAATAAAATAGTTTACAGGTTAAAATTGCTTCTTTCTCCGCAGAGCCATTCAGAGCCAAGTGGAATGACAAGCAGCTTGACCATTTTGGACATGAACAAGGTACTTTTTTCATTCAAAATTGCAGAAGGAGTTTGGTGTGATACTGAAGTGACATATGCCAGTCGACTCAAAGTTATGTTGTTTGTAGGCTTAAGCCTGGGCTTCACATGGGGTAATTTTGTAGCGTGAAGGTGGGTTGTTTATATGGCTACTGGTGTACATTTAAACATGGATGAGCTCAGCAAATTCACTTACCAATCACTATACACTCACATCTGAACCAAATACTGCACACGTAGGTCTATAACTATTATTATTGACTTGAAGTAGGAGGTAAAACAGTCCCTATTGACAGCATTCTAAAAACTAAAATCATCGACCTGTTCCAAAATTACCACCACAAGATCTGTAGTGAGAAAGGAATTCGACCAAGTATCAAACCAAATATGTTTTTATTGAAAGGGTCTAGAGTACATCCTTTAATTCTCTTGATATTCAGGACACCTTCCATACCCAGGTTTCATCCATGCGCTGCTTCCAGCAGCTGGCTCTTACCACCGAGCCAACAGCAGTAATCAAACCGAATGTGCTATGCATTCTAGGTTGGACTCTAATAAGCTACCCAACCACCCAGTGTCTTCCAACCAGGTGAAACCTTTGTGATTTTAACCTTGTAAAACGTTTAATAAGAATATACATTAAACAGCTTAAACATTAAACCACTCATACCAAATACCAAATGTAAATAATTTTGATACAACTGCAGGTTAAGCTCTGGAATATTAATCTGTTAAGAGGACATAAGTTGACGTTTTCGATGTGGGATTTTCAGGAAGAAAAACGGGTCAATTTAACAAGGCACAAATCATTACTTTCAGAAGGCTGGATCAGAGCATCTTCTGAAAGATGTTATGAGATGCTCCCAGTCAGCAGAGGTAAGTACATACCCACAGTGGTCAGGCAGTGGACAGGTGTCATATTTTGACAGGTGTCATGAAACAGACATGAGCTGTTGAAGTGTCCTGAATATCTGAACTGAAGAACACCAGAAGAAATTGTTTACAACATTTCACAAAAGTCATTTTTATAATAATGTATGTGGGGTATTGTTTAGCACTGGCTCAGTTTATTGGATTTCTGTAATGAACAACTTTTAGCATGTATTACTCTATTAACAATGTGCGTGTTCCAGCAGAAATGGAATCACCCTTAAAAGGCAAAAGTCATCATCGCTAACTCATCAGTATTACCCCACTCTTCATTATTCTTCCATAAATTTGTCAGAGTGCTACAATTTCTCCACCCACACTACACAGTAATACAGTTATTACAGTTAATAGCAGAAGCCTAAATGAAGTTTCCTTCATTCCATCGAATATCAGTAGCTGCGTGCATGCAGAAGTTTGTGGAGATTAGAGCGAGAGCTGTTTTTTATAATTGCTTTTCTCCCCGCGGTGGCGAAGGCCCTCAGGGTCAGATCTGAAGAACCAGAGCGGCTTCTCCTGGGGACCGACGCGAGACCCACAGACGCAGATTAATTGTGTGCAGTTCTGGGGCTTTAATTTGCAGGGAGGAAATGGCTGCCTAACCTAATTAAACAGTGACTTGTTTCAAATATCTGTCCAGATGCAAGTCGAACGTTTGCGTTGCCCACAGTCGCCACTTCGTAATTGCCTCGCTTGCAGCGGAGGTGTGTGAGGGTGGGTGGAGATGGGGGCTTCGGGTTGGCAGGAGAGGGCAGGGCTTGTTTTGTCATAAGTGATCAATTTAAAGGAAGGATTCATACTTGCTAATGCCCTAAATCTTGCCCTCGACAAAGAAGTGCAGCCTCAGTTAGGATCTGTATATATATATATATATATATATATATATATATATATGGATAAACTGATTTTACTGTTTCTCCCCACTTTTAAGTTAAGTTCTCTTAAATATGAAAGAAATATGGCTTAATATATGATATACTGATATATTAATATGGCATAAGTAAACTTTGTAGCAGAAATGTATTGCCATTAAACTTTGAGTGTGGGATGAAAGGATTGGTTATGAGATACATTGGGCTTTATGCACACTTTCTGGTACACTTTTTTGTCTGTCATTGTGTTTTACTCTTTCCACTGTACAGGTCAGTTTCCAGATAACATTTACATTGCAGCTCTGCAAAGATGAGGGTTATACTTTGCACATTAAGTGCAAAAATACCCTCACAGAAAGATGTGATAAACTTTCAAATGGAATATTAAATAATCAGTTCTCAGTTTTCTTGAAAATATGCTGCAGTTCGTTGTGTGATGGCCATTATGCTGCCTTTAATTCCATGGAGCATTGATTTTTTTGGGGGGTTGCCAGATCCCACAGGGCAATGGAATAAGAACTCAAATAAAGCCAAATAAGAATAAGAATTAGAGGATGTGCCAATGATTATGTTTGGAAAGCAAACAGGGTAACCGGTATAGATGGTATGATAAATCTGAGTACTGATTTGTAGTCTGGAGTATGCTGGTTACATGACCACTTAATCAGATAATCACGTGGATAAACACTGCAAACAGTATTATTGGATCATTAAGTGCATGTAAACACACTCAGTGCTCCATTGTTATAAGCAATATAGAAATAAATCTAACTTTGACTAATTTTGCTTGTCTCTTGCTGGACTGTTATTCAGGCATCCTGTGTAAATTTGCATCTCTTTTTCTAACATTTAGATCGAAATATCACAGAATTAGAAAAGACATTTTATTAAGGAAATCTCCATGCAGGCCCTTTTGCACAATTTGGGGGTGATTGTGCTTTCTGTATGTGGCCAAAGGGTCCATGAGGGAGGAGCGAAAGTCTCTTTACTCATCCTGCTCCCTCGCTCAGGGCCAGCCCCCCAGCAGGAGGCTGCCCACTGTTCCCTGGAGAGCCACCAGCTCTGTGTTGCACACCACATCGATCTGGCATAGTGATGAAAGAGCAGACGGCTCACCTTCAGTCCTTCGTATCCTGCGGCAATAGTGCTCCAGCACCACTGCACCTCCCTCTGTGTCACTTTAGTCTGTACTACAGAGGCTCCAGGCCACCAGAGAGAATAAGACACAGATAGGGGGAGAGCAAAAACCAGGGTGATTGTGGGCCACCAAAGATTAATGCCACGTTTGAGATGTTTGTTGAGATGTTCGAGGTGCATCTTTAATGCTGCACTGAAAGCAGTCCAAAAAAGTTATGATAAACTTCCATGAAGTGGACTCAAAGTTAGGTTGTGCTTATAAACGCAGATACTGTATGAATCTCAAATCCATCTTGAGATTTAGTCAGGTGATCAACGCTAGATGCAGCAGTAGCTGCAACTCTGCAACTGCAGAGCAAAGAGAAAAAAAGCAGAGTTAAAGAAGAAAGACGTGATTGGACAACCTGGAAAAAACTCTGAGGGGTAAAGATAGAAACTGCAAATGAAAAAAGAAAATAGGCATGGGAATTAAGTAAAATATAATTAATCAGTGGAATTTAGAACTTGTTTTAATAGTGCCAAAGTAAAGTGCACATTGGGTAATCGGATGGCCCAGGGCTAGCGCTGTATTAACTACCGGTACACAAGTGCACTTTTATTCTCGGCATCCTCCACGGCTGACTGACTTTGGGAGTTTGTTGTTCTCAGCCTGCTGGGAATCCGACGGGGAGGAGAGAGCATTAACGTGCCTCAGATTCTCAGCTATAGAGGGCTTTAAAAGAGGAAGAGATACAGGCAGTGATCTGAGGAGCGCAGCATGCAGTTCAGGTAAGGGAATCCACAGCAGCCGATCGGACAGCTGGGCTGAGCTCCGTCGAGATCACAGACCATATTGAGCAGGAATAAACTCCCCTCTCTGCGCTTTATCACTTTCAGGACCTTGTCCCACAACCTTGAACATGTGCTCCCAAGGCGAACTCGCCTGGGGAACATTTACAGGGAGAGGGTTTATTTTCTGTAGCTCTTTATGTTGGGCTCAACTTTTAATCTACTGCCTGATTTTAAGGCCTCGTTTTTAATACCCACAGGAGTACTTTAGGGTAAAAAGACTTCCTGAAATACAGAATTCTCCAATGTGCCCCAGTCAAACTGGAACAGGCATAATCTGAGATTTTCTGGTGAATTGCCATTAATCTGCTACAGAGAATAATGACTATGACTTCTATATTTTATTTATTATATGTCTAATATAAGTTTTATCCATGTTTTTGTTATAAACAGTTGTGGGGAATCAAATAAACAGACCTTAATATGGAGCTAAAATATTAAATACAACTCTCCTTTCACACAGTTACTAATTGTGCGCTGCTGCCTCATAATCCCTGGTTTGCCAGTCTGGACTTTGTGTGCAGTTTGTATGTTCTCCCCACGTCCTCATGGTGTTTATCCAAGTACAGGATGTTCTCTAGATGTGCACGTGCACTAGAAATTTAAAACTATTAAAACAAGTGTAACAATAAAAATGGTTCTATATTGTATAATTTTAAGGTCCACAGAAGCATGGTAGGCCAGTTCATATTTCAGGGACAAAGAGAACATTGCTTACTTGGCTTTAGTCACATGCAAGCTTTATCAAAAGAATGGTTGTGTTGCCAAGTGTATACAGTAAGTAATACCTTTTTGTGGAAATACTGCTCTATTCTAAACCCACAATTTCCTGTATTAAGTGTAAAAACTGTGATTATTTTAATAAAAACTACAATAATAAACACTGAAATGAAAGTAAGGACTGTGTCTTAGTTCAGGGGCTTTATTGACCAACGTGTAAATTGATAAGACATTCATATAGTCACAGAATAATATGAAAGAACTGTAATGTTAATATAACGTTACATCACAGTATTTTTTACAAGAAAACTGCCTGCATGCAGTATGGCAATGTGTCAGAGAAACTACTGAAATAAGTACAAAGCAAACCTAATATCACAAATGCTATTAATTTATGAAAATTCACAGTAATTATAAAAAATACAACAACAGTAGCAGTACTGTCATGACCCTGAGTCTCCAACTGAATGTCAACCAGTTTATAAAGTTGTAGGTTAGAGTGAATAGACAGGTAGTGGGTGCATAAACAAAGAAGTACTATTTACAAAAGGACAAGCACATAAACTTACATTTTATTTTGGTCTATGATGGTCAGGATCCTGTGAAAATAAGGGCACTTGCCCAGGTGATGTGGTGTCTCAAGCACAGTAGCGTAATGGTGTTACGAAGAGCAGCTACAAGTATTACGAATCCCTAAGCCCTAAATCTCGCTGATACTGAAAGGAAGAAACCCTGACTGGGACTATACCCAGTATCGCTTCTCTTTCCATGAGTAAACCTAACCTGGCCTAACCCCAACACAATTCCTCTAATCACCCCTTCCTCTACGGTAAACCCCCACATCCCATTCTCATCGTCCCAGCTGAGGTATGCTAATCATTCCAGGGATGGGAGACATGGTTTGGTTAATTTGGGCAATTAGGCCCGAGCATTGTTTGTGGCCAGAGACATTTTGTATTCTTGTGAATATGTGGAGGGCAAAATGTGCCCTGGAGCTACAGTGTGAGAGTCGCTCTCTACTGGCCACATGTCAACTAAACATGATTGGCAGGGAGGATGGGGGGGGGGGTATGTGTGTGGGTGTGGGGGGTGTCTGATGGACACTCTTGTGGTGCTACATATGCTTGTGTGTGGCCATGATTGTGTCTATGCCCACCCACTCTCTCCACTATTGTGTGAGTGAGGAGTTGAGGTCTTGGTGGCAGATGGGCGAGAGTAACAGGGATTGGCTAATCCCAAATCTGCCGTCTCCTTGCCACGCCACAACCGAGGGAGAAGCAGGAGCCAGCTGTCACCGAAAAGCCTTTCATGCTCCCCTGCACACAACAGCTGCATCAGGCCTGCCTGCTTGCTTCTAAATTATTAAACATCTTTTTAGTTTGTTCCAGATGCAGCTCCCAACGTGCTTATGCGAGCCTTTGTGCATTTTACATATGATTCTTTTTTTTCCCCTCCTTTCCCCTCCTCTCATCAAAATGCTGTTTGTAAAAGTCATTATCCCATCTGTGCCCCAGTTTGGACCAAACAGCCCTAGACAAATCTGAACGCGTCGCTCCTTCCAGGACGATTTGGGAGACGAGTGTGATCATGGAGGGTAAGTGCTGCAGGGCTTCCATGCTGACGCTCCTGAACAGAAGCCCACCTGTAAGGCACAGAAGCACTGGTGCTGCTGCAGGGCCCCTTTGCGCTGAGAGGCTAATAAGGAGTTTTGCAAGTAAGATTGCGGCCTTGGCTGAAAATGCGGAGGGGTTCAGCCGTAGCTGCTCAGTCTTTTTACTCATGGGCTTACATGATCTGCTGCTGATGGGAGGATTTTCCCCAGAAGACTGGCCTGCAGTGAGTGAGCCATTATTGCCATGAAAAGAGGTATGTAGTGAATATTCAGTATGGGCACATCTACAGGGGGAATCTTAAATCTTATCCACAGAATGCCCACATTCAGTAAAATGTCGATAAGCCCTACACACCATGAACATATAATAACATAGCAGTGTTTAAAGCTGTTTAAGGGTAACACTGTTTGTGACTATATAACTAGTGATTTCCAAAAAGGTGCATTTTGGTAACAATGAATCAACCGCTGGCAAAAATTTATAGGAAGCGGCTGGGCAGCATTAAAACAATAGTACAAAAGTACAGTAGATCGAAAATGGGGTATTGACAGAATCTAAATTCGACAATATAAAATCTAAATTAGAAAAATCTAGTTAGAAACAGTATGTATTAAAATAAAAAAAAATTTTGTTTAAAAAAAATCTTTTTTTTTGTTTGGCCATTATTTTCCAGCATTGTCTTAACTCTCTTGGGTATGGAGTTCACTAAAGCTTCACAGGTTACTGCTGGAATCCTTTTCCACTCCTCCATGATGACATCACAAAGCTGGTGGATGTTGTGCTCCTCCACAGATGCTCAATAGAGTTCAGGTTTGGAGAAATGCTTGGCTAGTCCAACACCTTTACCTTCAGTTCCTTTAGCAAGGCAGTGGTTGTTTGGGGTTGTTATCATTGTGGTACTGCCCTGTGGTCCAGTGTCTGTATTTTCACAGTACCCCATTCTTGACTGTAGGTAAGACACATTTGTCTTTGTACTTCTCACCTGGTTGCTGCCACACGTGCTTTACACCATCTAAACCAAATAAGCTTATCTTGGTCTCATCAGACCACAAGACATGGTTCCAGTAATCCACATCGTTAGTCTGAAGAAATGTGAGGGGTGTACTCACTTTTGTAAGATACTGTATAGAAGTATATAATGTTTCATTATGAATCATCCCCTAATTTTTGTGACCAGTATATATATAGTTTTTTTTACATTTTGAATTTCATACAGTAATTGTTTGCAATGTGCTTTCTTGTTGTCTTTTTTCCTCAAAAATATGACAAAATATGTATATATGACAAAATAGCAATCAATATTTTGTATTCTTTCAACATATCTTAGAAAGAGAAAGTCAAAAACATCATTGTAATACACTGCACAGATTTCAAGAACAATGTTTCACTAGCTGCAAGTCCTCCATAATATTACAACAGACAGTAGTCCAAAATTGGTGAAAATAAAAGTTCCCTCAGAGGAGATGAACACAAAATCAGTTGAAAAAGAAAAGAAGGCACTCTCTGAATGATTTGGCACGAGTTAGCTGCACTAGCGTTGCTGGCACTGAGTTAATAAGCGTTGTGTGGGCCTGGGGAGAAAACCATGACTGATTCCAGCAGAAGTCCCAGTCCGACGCGGCTCTCCAGATGAGTTCTGCACCGCCTCAAACACAAGAGACCACTCCACATCATCCACTGGAGCCACCACACCTGTTGTTTTTAGGCACCTTGCAAAAATATGGGGGGAACAGACATGCTGCTGGAAGATTATGTGAAAGAAGTATTGCAGATTGGTGTTATGTTGTCTAAAACGCTGAAATTTAAGATTTCCTCTGGGAGCTGGAACTGGGATTTAGTATAGGTAAGTGACTTATGTCAACTTCGGTCCTCTGGGCCCAGCAGCCTGCTCAAGTTGGAATAATTCCTACAGAAAACACACCATATTTAAGACATGGACTGATTACTAAGGCTTGCATTGAGTGCATCTGAAAAAAAAAACAATTTATACTTTTTAAGTAAGTACTTTTAAGACTGCTTCTGACTTTACATCTCTAATAAAGCGGACAGTGAGTGAACAGTGTTCAGTGTCGCTGCAGTGTTGAGAATGGACAATTAGTGTTGGAAAAAATGAGTGTACCTAATAAAGTGGTCAGTGCCTGTCTGTAATTTAAGAATCATAGAAATGCAGAATTGCAAGCTGCCAACCACATATAATGATTTGTCTTTCAAAGGAAAACTACATTTCCCAGACTGCTTTGTGGGCTAATCATCTTCCAACTTCTTACACCTGTAGGGCCAATATAAAAGAGAGGAAACTGCCATTGGGCAATGCTTCACCTTTTGTAGAGGGGTAGCCTTAGGGCATTGTGTATCTATGTTCGAGAGAGAGAAATTATCTTCAAATAGCGAGAAAAGAACGAAAGAAGGAAAGGGGAAAAAATGAATCTATGAAATAGAATAACATTTAGAGTTTCACAGAAAGTAAAATGACATATTTTGAAAGTCAATGAAAAAGTAAAGGACATTTTTAAGCAATAATTTTAAAAGATTACAATAATAAATACAGAAAGAGGTCATAAAGGGTGAAGATTGCCAGAGTGGCTTAAACAGTCAATTGGAGAAACTGGAGATAAATTGGAGATAAATATACTGCTCAAAAAATGAGAGGATATTTTAAAAGGAACATGAAGAGGATCCCACAAGAACTCCTGAACAATCTGATCCTGTCTATGCCCCATCATGCTCAGTGTGATTTGCCGGTCTTGGGTGACCACACTTGGGGCGTTCATTCTACTGATCAGTCAATGTGGGGACACTCTTATCCAGTTTGACATGCTTCTGTTCACCTCCATGAATATATCACTTAGTGCTTACATGATAATTGAGTTTGCATCTCATCTGTGTAGGCAAACAACTTTCTTTTCAAATAAAGAAAATCTATTATCAACATCCATTATCAATCAATGTTAAAATAAAACACATAAACATGCACAGAGCTCCACCCTTTTGACCAATAGAACCACTAGAATAGAATAGAATAGATCTAACATATATAGCAAATATATAGCTGGGTGCTAGAAATACAGCTTACCTCAGATTAATGGAACATATTGAGGCCTTTTAGAACGGAAACTAGCTAAATTCAGTGAGCTCCACCAACACCACAGTAAGTGACCCTGTTTCATTGAAATATTCACTATCTAGCTGTTTATGTTTAGCTAACCTGGGAAACTGGCTATACAGTGTAGCTTACTTAATTTTACCTACCATGAGTACCATTCGTATTTCCTTGTTTGTATAATTTGATATCTTCTGAAGGCGAAGGGAGCAATTAGCAAAACTGGCCTGCACGAACAAGCTAATGATGGCAACTGAGTAATAAAATAAGATAAAAAATAAGTTATAGAAAGATCATTTGGGGTTTCAAAATTTCTAGATTGGCGCTTCACCACCACAAATCACTTTATAGCCTTCCAGAGAGAGAAGTATTAGCAAACTGTGTATTAGCAAAGTGTGGCAGTGGCTGCTTCTTGAACACCAGTGAGGGACTCATTCATCGGCTTCTCACTGAGCCTTGTCTCATCAGTTCCTGCCCACAGATGGTGCCATCACCATCACCACTAATATTACGCTCCAGCTCTGCTTGGCAAAGACCGTTCACAGTTCACAATCAGAGCTGTTTGAGGAGGAAAGTGGGTCATTTGAAATTAGGGCTGATTACAAAAGTGGATTTATAGTTTGAGAGTCTAAGACAAGTGTAGCAGTGAATGTATAATTAGCAACCATGATGGGGTTCGACAGTCAGGAAGAGATAGAGACAGTATTAGAAAGTCAACCATATGTCATATTTAGTGTCAAATGAATGGATTGGTGGATGTATCTAATCCACAGATGTAGCTATAATGTATATGACATTACATACAATATGTAAAACATAGTATAGAGTATTTACAGTAGCTTATAAAACACAGCTCACATTATTGTAACTGTTTTATTATATCTTTTGATGGAACCACTAACAAGTCATGTGATACCAGGGAGGGAAAATGGTTAATTGGCCACAATTTGGCCATTTTCTCTTAGGTGTGTACTTACTTTTGATGTCAGTGGTTAAGTTATTTTGATGGCACAGCAAATTTACACTGTTATACAAAATGTAGACTGACTTCTTTACATTGTATGAATTGTATATTCGTATAATACTGTATATTTATTTTGTTTTCTTTTGTTATCTTTATCTGTTCGTCAGCACAGTGAGGTTGGTGGGTAGAACCATTGCCTCAGAGCAACAAGGTCCTGGGTTGTCTCTTAATTGTCTTTTAGCTCTCGGCTAGATTGGAACTGGCAGTTTTATCAATAGTGTGATCAATTAAAAATGAACAGGTTGTTTTAGACAATTAGAAAGCTATAAACATTTGTCCAAGAGCAACTTAATAATAAGGG
Source organism: Parotocinclus haroldoi (assembly GCA_034779995.1). NCBI lineage: Eukaryota > Metazoa > Chordata > Actinopteri > Siluriformes > Loricariidae > Parotocinclus > Parotocinclus haroldoi. The sequence continues at coordinate 16,847 of JAUZST010020687.1, forward strand.
TTTTACTGATCCACATAACAGGAGGTATTACTTATTCACTCAGTTTACTAACTGCTTTATACTGTTTAGGGTCACTGTAGGTTTTGAATACATAATGGTAATGCTTCGTGCATGGATATGTAGCACGAGTCACATTTGAGTCTTCACAGGAAGCCCAGCTTACTCCAGAATTGTTATTAAAATGTAGCAATGAAATGCGTACTGTTCTTGATGTATGAATTCATTCAGGTGGAATTATGATTAATGATTTACTTACTCAGATGTTGAAATCTCAATTCAGCATCACACTGTTCCTTTATTACTCTCAAAACTCCTTCTGATGAACATTGCAGGTTGCATGGAAAATATATTTGAAACCCCCCAACACAGAGCAAATAGACATTCATTGAAGCCCTTGTGTCTTGTTTTCTCTTTATTTTTCTCCTCAAAAACAGCTGCCAGTCATTAATCACAAACCTCAATAAAGCCACACAATTAATTTGCATTTTTTTTATTTACCATGGATAAAATAGCAAGATCTGTTATCTGTTTAACTACTTAGTTAAACTACTAAGTAGTTAACTACTTTAGGCTGTTTAGTAAAATGAAGGGCTCATATGAAAAGACCATATGAACTGAACATACTACAATACTCACAGAAATTAGAGGATATTTCATTACTTAATAAATTTGTGTGAGCAGTATGCATGTGCATCTCCTGGTTTATAAAGCTCCAGCTGTCCCAGAGACTTCTTCAATTATCTGAGGGTAATTTAGCAAAGCCATTTCACCGCTGGTATATTTTTGTATGGTGTAAGTAATGCTGGAGTTTTTGGTATTTGCTATACTTTGAAAAATAAATGTGAATATTTACAATTGGAATAGATCTGAAAATTGGTGCATTTTTGCCTGAAATATAGCCCCTTTAATGATGATTGGTCAACCTGTCAAAGTGAAACTCGGAGCAACTTCTCCAATTACTATAAATCAGAGTAAGTAAGTCTTATGGGGGTACAGCTGTTAGCTTCCTCACAGCTCCAGCATTCCTGCTTCAATCCTAACTTCATGCCTCACCTGTGTGGTGAATGCATATGGGTTTACTCGGGTTACTACGGTTTTCTGCCAAATTCCAAAGGTGTTCGTTAGACTAATTGATGCTTCTACAGTGTCCTTAGTGTGTGAGTGTGGGATGAGCCCTGTGATGGATTGGTACCCTGGCCAGGGCTATCTCTACCTTTTACTTACTCCACATGGGGTTGTGGCCCAGCTGGTGCCCACCCAGCAACTCTGGGCACAAGGGCAGGAACATCCCTAAACAGGGCGTCAATCCATTGTAGGGCACACCCACACAGCCACCCACACAGTAACACACTAAGGGCCACTTTAGAGACAAAAATGAACCTAACTAGACTCCATACAGTAAGGATCACATGCTGGGACTAACACACCCTGTGATTGAACCCGGGGCTTTTTTGCTGTGAGGCAGCGGAGTTACCCACCGAGCCCCTGTGCTGCCCAGAAATTCATATAGTCTGTTTACATCATGTACAACATACAATAAATAAAATGATATATTTAAAATTGTCTTGGATTAGGCAATCCAATTAATCGCAGCTCCACAGGAAGTATATCAGAATATATCAGCGCTATAGCCAGTAAAACGTAGTATGTTCAGATGTGAAAAAATGTTGGAAAAAAAGTCACCACTAACATATTGCAATTTGCTAACCCACCACTCTGGAGACCCAAGGGGTGACATCATATGTGATACAAACCAGTCTATAACTGTGCTCATGGCCTGCCTGCATTTATTCAAGTATGTAATTATTCAGAAACTTTTTGGCAAAGAAATATGAAATTATAAGCTCTTAAATTAATACAGCACCTTGAATGATTGATACATAATTAACTCAGGCTTTCATGTGACTACGATGTTATTGCACTCAGCTTTGTGTACAGCAGGTCCAGTCCAGATAATGCAATAGGATTCAGTCACACATTAATTAGCTGAGCGCAACCCAAGAGAGCTTCAACTAGATATGCTATTACTCTGAAAAACACAGGAACACTCAACCACAAATGATACAATGCTTGATAAATGAACTAATGCTTCCCTGATTAAACATCTGAAATGCAATCTACCCTTTTTCCTTAAGATTACCAGTTGGTTAGACCAATTTAATCTGCTCTTGGTTCTGCATTTTAATGCAATAGGTCGAGCCTCCAGATCAGAGGCACATATGAGGGTGCAATCCTAAACAGAACTAATTTCTTATTTACTGCACAAAATGGTGAAAGAAAAGCACTGACAAAAAACCTTGCAGTCCCATCTCACTCAGGGAAAAAGGATTTTCTATTTGAGTCTCTTTTTCCTCATGTGTATCATTAACTTTTTCCTTCTCTTAAGCCTTTTTCCTTATGTGTATCATTTACTTTTTTGTTTTCACCGTCACTTCTGGTTGACGTCGAATCTGAGCTTTTTTTTATTATAATGCTTTGCAACAGTGTTTGTTGTTAAGAGTGCTTTATTAATCTTGGTATATTGCACATGATGAAGTGCAAACATCCATTTAAGCCACTAGTTTCTTAATGTATGTGACTGGGTAATGATTATTCAATTTGATAATGTGGGAAATGTGTTATGTATAACTTATTTGAAGGCAAAAGAGTGAATAATACATAAACGTTAACCAGGTATGCTGACATTTGTGCACAAGACCACGCACGTTAATATCCCAATACCTTCCAATTAAGTTAAGTTATATAGTTAAGTTGTACTATTTCTATTTATAGTCTGCTTTCCCAGTGAAGACACACAGTGCAATTTGCACCACTACATAAAAAAACATTAAACCCAGTTACCCTTGACATTTGCATTTATTGAGTTGTTGATCTAATTAACAGCATACTGAATAATGTTTATTCATCAGAATGTGATAAGTCTGTATCAGTGCATATGCATTTTTAATCAGATGATTTTAATGATTCACCTTACCTTCTGATGTAGGTGTTTAAGCACCAGGAGTTTTCAAGTTGAACCTGGATTGTACCAGAGTAGCAATATCTATATGTGGTAAATGTGGCTTTGGGTCTGCATTTCAATCTTAACCTCCAGCATAGTTTAATTAAGCAGCCTCCACTGGCACTACATCTGTCCTCCACCTAGCTAAATGAAGTGTGACTTTACATACAGGGGTGTGAACTCTCTCTTTTTCTCTCTCTATTCATTCTTTCCTTATTTGTTGCTTCCTAAACTCCCTTTAGTATGTAGTGAGCCAGCTTGCTGAAGCAGCAGCCAAGGTTGATGTGTGTGTGTATGTGTATGTGTGTGTGTGTGTGTGTGTGTGTGTGTGTGTGCCTGTGCTAACAACAGAAGCTCCCATATGTGTGGGCTTCACACAGTGCCAGTTGCACGTTATAGATGTGAAAATTTACTGCAAATGAGACAACAGCAGTAAATTCATTTTTATTCGGATTACTGTCATCACGCATTACTGCTCCACCTGTAAACATTTTGCCCAAGACGGTGTTGACAGGCTGCGATTATTATTTGGCAGATTGCACTATTAAGTCATTAACATGTCACCTCATGTTTGCGATAATACATGGGGTTCGCCGCTGCATGATTACTCAGCTCGAACCTCGCTTGGAGCTGAGAAATGAAGCAAATGTTAAAGCAGGGCAGGTTAACCCTGTTAGCAGCTTAAAAACACACTATAGGATCTATGCATATTATTATACCTCAAGTTCACGTTCATTTAAGTCTTGCTGAATATATAAGGTGACTGATTCAGGATATATTAATTGTATGGCATTTCGTCTTAAGTGTGGCATCAGTCTTAGACGCAATTAAACTGCTCACAAAAATGAGGGGATATTTCAGAATGAATGCGATGAGGATCCCAAAAGAACTGCTGTAAAATCTGATCCTGTTCATGCCCCATCACTGTCAGTCTGTTCTGGCAGTTTTGGGTGACCATACACCCCACTGAACAGTCACTCTCATGGGGAACTCTCATCCAGTTTAACATGTTTCTGTTCATCCCATTAATATATCACTTAGTACTCAATCATTAATTGAGTTTGCATCTCATTTGCGTAATCAAACAGCTATCTTTGACATTTAATTTTCTTTTTCGATAATCTTGTTTATTGAAATCAAATGAAATGTGTTGTCATCTGTGTATATTCATTTTTAAATATCAAACTATAACTATAACTAAAATTCTTAACTAAAATGAATAAAAATTATTATATATTATTTCGGAACCATTATGTACTTGTGAATTAAGTTAATTGTAAGAAAATAATTGCTTTCAGTGTATTTAGATATAGCATACATTATTGTAATACAATCACTAATAAAGGTGTCTGATGGAGAATGAACAAATTTTATAATTATGAACTAATTTTATAAATAAACCTGTTTATAAATAAACCTGTCAAAACTCGAGCAAGTGTGAACAGTGTAAACCAAATGTCATCTAAATCTTAGATTTGAAAGATTAACACAGTTTGGTGTGCAGTCTGAACGTAGTCAGTGTTTATAGGATTATGGGTACATAATTTCTTTTGCAATTAACCGATAAATGACATCCTTTAAAAAAGACCAGCTGACTGTCATGAATTATTCTGAATCTTTCATACATTTTGTCTACAACACTATTTTTGTCAAGGCATTACATTTTCATGTTTTACAGCAGAACATTCAAACAGCAACTTTTAAAATAAATGTGTCCAGTAAATCAGCACTGTATTTGGGTCACATGACAGCACTGCCGAAGACTGTTTTGACGCTGCTGTCTGATGTGAATTTTCGAGTGACTTTGACTCCATCATCATTAGCTATCGGTAACTGCAAACAAAACTAAACAGTCAGTTATGGTGTCAGGCCGGGATTTTCTAGCTATGATCTTCATTCATTCATTTCCTAATCTAATTCATCCTGGCCAGTGTTAGAGGAAAACTGATGGCAAAGGTGCCAGTCCATTGCAGGAAAAATATGATTTATAAAAATTCATAAATATGTATATATCTGTTTTTACAAATTAACTCCTACTATGCACTGTGCACTTATGGTTTCCTTTGGTGTATATCTGTTGTAGAAATTAATTTAGATTTCAAAACAACCCTACTATACTACATCTTCCCATTCTGTACTTATCATGTGACAACATTTACAACTACTTCACAAGGTGTTATCTGGTGATGTGGAAGCTCACACAGCCATTCAGATTTCCACATTTTGTTTGGAAATGTGTTTGGCATGTCAAGATTTTGGGTCGATTCCACATTGGCCCTTGTTGTTTAGCAGCATCTCTGCATAAAGCCAGATTATAGTATCTTAATAAGCACTCTCAACACCTACAGACCTGCCAACACACATGCACCGAACTGAGCCTAGGCATGTGGAGACATATTTTTTATTTTCACACTAGCCCTTTGGTGTTTAATTCAAATGGCACAAGGCTTTTTTTTAGATCATTGGGGCATGGAGGGCCAATGTGTCCATCCTTAATCCTAATCAGACGTGCTTGACTCAGACTCCAGACTCAGGCCCACTGGTACTGTATGGGATTGCTGATAAAGGCTAATTCCAGCTTGGCTAGGGTAAGTACTTTCTTATTCATCCTGATTGAGAGTGGCTATAGATGCTTTCTAGTGCTGGAGCTTGCCAGCAACAACAGTTAACACATTTACACACACACACACACACACACACATTAGTGCAGCCCATTGCTTTCATACCACCATAGTTCTTGAAAAGCAATATTGTTTATTATTCAGGATTTGAAGATAATCCTATTTAAACCATATCAAGCCCCACAGTATTAGCTTCTAAAATGTGTTACATTCAACCTGGCTGCAATAAAGACACCAAAGTGTGAATATAAAGTGAAACATTGTAAAAGATTATGTTTAGAGAAAGTACATTTTGGTTCCAAATTTTAAAACGCATAAATGTACCTATTACTGTCGCTGGATGCTAAGGTGCTGCAGTGGTCTAATTCATCAGCGTACAACTACTGGGACGCAGTTCTGATTCCAGGCGGTACCTTCTGACCGAGTCAAGCATCTTGTGCGGATATGATTGGCTCTGTCTGAGAAATGAGATAACCTCCTGTCTCTGCAACAGCTGTCATGCATTCAGTCCAAGGCAGGTTCATTTACTGTATGTGTCTTGTGCTTTTTGAGGATAGACACCAGTACCCACCAACCCCAGACTGGATAGCTGACATGGGGAAAGTGCTTCAATTTTGCATTTATAGCCTGATTAATGTAATGTTTTCCTTTTTTTTTTAGTAAAATTCCCATATGGTTCATTCCAGCTGCCATGAACTCACAAGGTTATGCAAAATCTGATGACCCATGTAATCCAGCATAATTTAACAATAATGTTACTGGATGCAGGCAGCTCGATGGCTCAGTGGGTAGCACCACTACCTCACAGCAAGAAGATCCCAGTTCAATCCCAGGGCAGAGCGGTCTGGGTCCTTTCTGTGTGGAGTCTGCATGTCCTCCCTGTGTCTGCGTGGGTTTACTCTGGGTTCTCTGGTTTCCTCCCACAGTCCAAAGACATTTGTATTAATTGGTGTCTCTAAAGTGGCCTTTAGTGTATGACTGTGTGTATGTGTGCGTGCTATGATCGATCGGCATCCCATCTAGGGCTGCTCCTGCCCATTGCGCCCAGAGTTGCCAGGTGGGTACCGGCTGACCCACGACCCCGTGTGAATTAAGTGGATAATAATGAATGAATGAAAGTTACTGATTGCTTCTTTGTTCTTCAAATACATAAGTTGTTGCAAAGCTTTGATGTGTGTTTGGATTATTATATATGTGATAACACTGTATTAAATTCAAGCCAAAAAATGCAAATTAGAATTAGTGGTTTCATACTTTGGCTCCAACATACATCTTCAGAGAGTGGTCAATGATATCTGGATTAGCCTCAACATTTATTATTAAATAATTTCGAATATCAGAACTGCAGCAATATAGCAGTCAGTGTATCTGGAATTGCATAAATTGTAGTGTCCGACCCCTGATAGTCAAAGCTTGTAACTGTATTTTTCTTATTAGATTTCACGTGGGCAGGTTCTGTTATTTGATGTAGTAATATTATTACTATATGCATTTAGCAGACGTCTTTAAGGCACTAGATTTATTCTGTAACATTATACGTGCTGATTTAAATTATCACTCAATGCAAAGACGCTGGACGGAACAAAACACGATTCTGTGGCCATGACTGCCCTTGATGTCTGTAAAGTTGAGACATTCACTCTTTCATCAATGTAAGCATCAGTACTTGAACAGCCCTCATTACTGTGACAGCGGTAATGGCATGGATGGGGGCACAATTAAGAGATTTACTAACAAAACAAAAATCAACACATAATGCCACCAGTATAAGGTTGGTTGACCATGTTCATTTTGTTTTATTTAGTGAATAAAGTCACGCTTTGTGGTGATCAATAAGTGTGCAAAAGTAAACCCAGACATATATCTTAAGGTCAGAGTGTATGTCGAATCCAAATTCGTGATGAAATCTTATTGTGACACCATGTGTATTTTAAGCAGACACACACGTGACCAGGAATTGCTAAACTAAAAAAAAACATATTTCAGAAGTCCCCCCTCTGTGTGGGCTTTAGTTCCATGCTCTGTATGATGCAGTTCTCCATTGAGGCCGTGGACTCAGTGACAGGTGAAGGCAGTCAAACACAGCATGTCACTGCATTCCCCAGGCTCTCCATACCTGTCAGGGTGAGTTTAACATCAGGGTCTCTGAAAGTTGAAGGCCCATGTTCACCTCCCCATGTTTTGTCATCTCCTCCTCCTCCCTCCAAAAGTAAAAAAGAAGAGATTCACAGTGGGCCTGAACCATGTTATCTTGAACCAGGAGTTTAGCAGAGTTTGGAACTGACCACTGAACCATCCTATGAGGGTTTGAGTTTTAGATCTCTGCTATGTTAGCACTAACTTTGCAGGTTCTGTGGTTTCTTCATGCTGTGTAGAATCTTTCAGCTCACCACCCCTGGCCGCTCTCATCTGCTTGGTGCTAATTAACCTACTGCGAGCTCTGTGATCACGCCTGGACACACACTGACACAGGGCACTGCAGCACAAGAGAGAAGTTTAGAAGTGCAGTAATTCAACTTATAATTGCAAATAACATGACAGAAGGGAAAAATAATCATTTTTTCTGGATTGATTTTTTAAAGACAGATCATTCCCATTATGATTGTTTAACATAGAATAATAACAGCAATTAGTAAAGTAATTATTTATCCTTCTATTTATCTATTATGTTATCATGCAAGAAATATCATTTAATATTTAGGATGTGATTTTGGCTTACAAGTTGTTACAATGTTATTGTAAATTTATAGTTTAGCAAATCACTCCTGTTAGATTTGTCATAATGCAGGTTGCAGAAAAACCTCCAGAACACGATGGGAAGAAATATATACAATTGATTGTCTACAAAGCAGTATCAGATTTCAGATTTATTTTTTTGCACATGCTAAGAATAGTTTGCCAGAAAATATAAATAAAATGATGATCTTATATGATGAAGCATGTAGAGATCACAAAGGTTTGTTACAGTGTTATTATATAGTAATTACCAACATTTCATAATTATCTCATAATGAAAAATGAAATAAAGCTGCATGACTTTCAAAGCATAGAGTTAAATGATTTATTTGTAAGGAACAGAACTCAATTTAATGCCAAAAGTTTGTGATTTATTAATGTATATTTAATTTGATGATACCTCCTTTGTAACTTAGTTTTTTTACATTTATTTTTACATTTACAGCAGCATTTAGCAGACACTCTTACCCAGAGAGACTTACAATATAAGTATATATATATATATACATATATATATATATATATATATATATAGGTCTTTATATCAGATATGAACCAGTAAGAAGTCCAGTAAGGCTGTTAGGCTTCCACAGTCCCTGTTATTTTTCTTTTCTGTTTTCCGATATTCCATTTCTTATTAGCTTCATAAATTTCTTTATTCCTTTATTTATTATTTATGCATCATTTGTATATATTATTTTAATTTTTTATTCCTTCCCTTGCCACTTTTCTTATTTTAATGTAGTTTAATTTTTTGTTTTATTTCTCCTTTATTTTCTTTGTTTCTTTCTTTCTTTCAGACACACATGTCTCATTATACTTGTACTATAAGAACTTCCAGTTGATCTAAAAATCAATGTATCTAATTAATGCTACACCTAACATTAACCTAAGTAATCTAAAGTGAATCTCTTTTGGGTTTTTCAAATTAAGGATGAACATATTTTTGGTTTTCATTTGGAGTAACTGTACTTTTATCCAGCATGGTGGCTCAAGCAAGAAGGTCTCATTTCTGTGTGAAGTTTGCATGTCCTCCCCTTGTCTGCATGGACCTACTCTGGGTGCTCTGGTGTCCTTTAAAGACATGCTTTAGGCTAATTGATAATGCTAAAGCAGCCCTAGTGTGTGAGCGTATGTATGAGAGTATGTGCCCTACGATGGAATGGTGCCCTGTCTAGGGTTCCTGCTTTGCACTATATGCTGCCAGTTAGGGCCCAGCTCGATCCTGTCTAATGAAAGCTAATGAAGTTAGGGTTATTGTAACTTTTCACTGTCACTAACATGCTTTGGCAGTATTATGAACATTGTAACAGTCACACCAGTAAAGCTTACTGAACTGAAGAGAGAGAGAGAGAGAGAGAGAGAGTGTATGGATGATGTGCCAGTTTTTGTGGAGGGTAGGGGCTGGTTAATTTGTTTGACAGTGTTACACTCCTGGACTCTTCGGCTCCTTCAGGACCATTGATTTACATAGGTCATTTGCCTTTGAGTTACCCAGGTCACAACCTCTGATCTCTGGCCTGAGCTGTCAGAGCTGAAATCTGTCAGATTCTTCAGACACATCCAGTTCTACATCATCCTCCAAACTAACTGTTATTGTAAACAGAAAAAGAGAGAGAGAGAGAGAGAGAGAGAGAGAGGGAAAGAGAGAGAGAGCAAGAGGGGATGAGAGAGAGAGAGAGAGAGAGACTAAAGCCAGTGACCTTACTGATCTGTGACAGTGGTGCAGTCCCTCGAGCACAGGCCTCTTCTGATATTTGGGAAAGTGTCATGTTTTTCCTCGTTCTCTCTTTTTCTTACTTTTTGCAAACTCAGAAGGCTGTCATATTGTTTCCAAAGTGAGCTGCAGCACTTTCGGAGTTCCCTTGTTATTATATTTATTGTTGTATTTTATTATCTAGAAATACTGGTGTCTTATATTTTTCTCTGGGTACGCGATACACCGATACTCTCCATCAACAGACTGAGCTGAGCAGCAATTCACCATTTTGTTTCTGTTTTTTACTTTTAATGCATTCATTCAGTTTCCAAGAGATATTCAGCACTTCATTATGAATTAACTTTGTGTTAATGATTTTGCTCAACTTAAAGGGTATAGTAACCACTTATAGATAGGTATAGATGTTTAAATGCAAACTGTATGCAACTAACTGTGGTGAACATAAACTGTCACTTATGGCTGCTGATGTGATGTGAAGTTTGGCATTCTGCGGGAACTGTTGAAAGTTTTCTCTTTTCAGTTGGTTATTTTTATTATTGGTGTTGGTGTTCCTATTTTTGTTTCTCTGTTTTTAGTACTTTTCTTTCTTACAAGGCATCTTAACAATGAAAGGTGCCAACTGTAAATCAGCATTGTTCTCCACTTTCCCTGGCAGCTTCAGTAGCCTATTTATTTATATATTTATGACATATTTATTTATTTGTGAGCATTTGGACTCATGCAGGTGGAGCACAGCTTGCTGGTGCATTCAGCCATACTTTTGTTTCCTGCTGAGTTAAACATGGCTGATGAAGGCAGTGCCAATTCCCCATGTCTCTCCTCTGCTTTCATACCTGCTTAACTTCTTATCAATAGATCCATGAAATGATTCAATGTCAATAAGCAGCTTTCATGCTTGTTAGTTGTTAATATACAATTTAATGTGAGTCACAAGGTTTGGAAGTACAGACAGGCAGTCAAACAATTGATCCTGGGAATAATTAACGAATACCAATTGTCAGTAATTTACTTATATTTACAATATTTTCATATTAAAAGAGAGATAATATGATCTGAACTGGAAGCTCTAGTACATTTCATTTATATTTAAAACATTAGATGTGAGAATTGAATTAAATTGCATGTTTTAATACATGGTTGTGTTTTATGATTCAGAAAACATTTAAGGCTATAATTTACAGAGGTTAAAATAAGAATATCCAATGTTATAATTTATATAGGTTATAATAAGACTATCTAAGGTTATAATCTAATCTAAAGTTATAATATGCTTGCAAAATACATTTTGTACATTCTGTACATTTTGTAAAATACAAGTTGCAGTACTCATCAAGTCAACTAAAGTCAACTAGTTCAAAGTCGTTTTGAAGGTTGTTTGAATGTTTTTCCCATAACCTTTAATATATACACTGCTTACAGAAATATCCCTTATTTTTTGGGAGGAGTATATATTGTACCAAATCTAAAGTTCACATAACTAGCTCCTAAATTTTTTGGAAATGTTTATGCTCTTGTATCACTTTAACAGGTGTTTCGATAGTCACGGTTTTAGCTCATTTTGAAAGCAAACAAAATCTAAACACTATGTTCTACTCAACTTTTAACTTCAGAAAATCATCGCATTTTTCATTTAAACACAAAATATTAGCTAATTGCAAAATTGTTTTGTAGTGACAGTTTTGTAATGTAATACACTTTGACTCACATTTTTCACATTGACTCACATTTACATTGGGATCTAACTAGGCCATGAGAGCAGAGGTGGTTGCTCTCACTTGCTGACCTAAAATGCATACCTGGGGCTAAAATTAGGCTTCATCAATGGACTAGCACTCCTGTTTCAAAAGTGACATTTGTATTTACATTACACTCATTACAAATCTAAATAAAAAACTTCAGTTAAAGTGAAATCTTATTTTAAAAAAAAACAACAGTTAAAGGGAACACAAATTATAATGGAACACATTTAATTTGAACTGTAATTATGGGGTTGCAGTAGAACGGTTTATTATCATTTGGGATAAATTTGTAAGGATTATTTGAGATGTTTTTTAAGCCACAATACTGACATACATAAAGATAGGGAGAGCGGTGGCAATACACGAGCTCACTTTATTTATGTCATTTGTTTTACATTTATGTCTTGTAGCGGATAACCTTAGGCAGATTGACTTGAAGTCATACTGTTCAAACAATTGTGGGTTAAGGGTCTCGCTCAGGGACACAAAAGTGGCAGGTTGGCAGAAGTGACATTTGAACCCAGACCTTCTGTTCCATAGTTAAGTACCTTAACCACTAGGCTACCACTGTCCAAGTCACGACCATGACCAGGATTAGAGTCCCGGCTGTGCCTCAGTGTACAGTGTTGAGCATCACACATACAGTAGGTGAACTGTTCTTTTCAAAAGGGGCGAGGCTGGATGGGAAGATTACCCTAGCACTGCAATAGCTACTAACTCCTGCTATGGATTGGAAACCTCCATTCTGGGTACATGATGTCCTGCCCCCATGAATTTTGTTACGACCTCTAGGCCGTTCATAAATTGTAAAAAGAAATAAAGAAATGAATGGCCACGGAATATTGCAATTGTATTATAGGATGGCAGTACATGAAGAAAGCACTTGGTTCATAAGCAGTTGAATACCTACAGCTTTAGGTAGTGGGATGTGGGAGGTACAGGGAGACCCCACGAATCTAATAATAACGATGACAGAGAGAAGAATGGAGCTAGGTTAAAGTGTGAATTTAATGCTATATAATGTTTTATGTGATCAGATGTTGGATGCATGGAATTATTTTAATTAGTCTTATTTCATCTAATCACCTTGCTTTTTCAGTTTTTTTTCTTTTCCTTATGTTAATGTTTTAACATATGTACATTAACTCGTCAGTTATAACATATTATTTTACAAGTTACACGTACAAGCTTATCTACAATGTCTAAAGGAAATAATTTAATAAACCAGTTTATAAGTCCTAACATGAAAATATTACAACTGACCTGCTTAATGCTGATGGACTTGTCTTCTTCCAGTCCTTTAAAAGCACTTGTCGCCTGTAAAAAAAAAAACCTTCAAAATGTGCATTTGGGAGGGCAGTCTACGCCTCTCTTTGTTGTGTTTCCTTTTGTTTCTTTCCTCTAACTCTCCTTAGATTGTAAATGTCAAGCCATGTCCCATCTCAGACAGAAACCATGCTCAGACTCTCTTGTGACATTAAGAGAAAAAAAGAGAAATGTTTTGTACTAAGGTTTAACAATCGTTAAAATTCATTTTTTTCTGCTACCATTTCAATGACCGAGGTTTGGATTAAACACAATGTCTTCTGCAGACGTTTTTTATTATTAATTTTTTTACAACAATGCAGAGGAATAAAACATTATAGGGGAAAGAAAGGGAAGATATGAGAGTGAGAGCAATGCAGAGAGGAAGTGTTACCAAAGGGAGCATGAATGCATCCAGGCTCTCGCATTTCTCCTTCTAAAGGCTGGAAACGCTGAAGTTTTTATTGCATGTATATAAAGCAAAAGTTGGCCGTCATCCTGCTGAGGAAGGAACACACATCAAGCGTGTGTGATCAGTGTGACTCTGTTTTTTCATTAACTGCATTATAATAATGTAAGATGTAAGATTTTTTTTGCTATTAAGGCCAACAGTAGTGACAGAGGTGCCCTAGGAACTCACATCATAGAAGGCATTATGACTTATTTCATTTTATGTTGACTTCTAATCTGCATAATACTGCAATTGTGCATCTGAACCTTAAATAAGAGCCTTTTTATTTATGTGAGCCACTAATAAAGCAGGCCAGTTTGTTCAGGGTGGAAGGGAAACATTATAGATGTGTTCTAAATCATATTATTGAACTACATAAATCAGATACTGAATGAAAAATAAATAAATAATAAGTATGTGCTTTGTATTCCCCAAAATGTAACTTTGTACATAGTACACACACACAGAGCACATGATAATACAAACTTAATATTCAAAATTTTGTTCTACTGATTAATACACTTTATTGTGTGTGTATATCTTTAAATATGTGTGTTTAAATTAAATTATGTAAATGATAATGATAATATCCTCTATTTTTGTGAGCAGTGTATGTAATATGGATAGACATAATCCTGATTAGACTGATATTGTGGTTACTAAGACAGATATCTGTTATTTTAAAACATGGTTGTGTCTTCCATAAAATACAAATCATCACCTTAAAAAAAATCAGCACATGCAAATGTATTAGTTTATTACGCAATGCAATTTGCAACATAAAGCAAACACGGTGAGATTAGCATTGGGGTTGATTAACTTGAATTGAATTCATAGGGAATGAAAGGAAATCAAACCACAACCGCCCTGCTTGTTTAGATTCATTTTAAAATCATATCTGGATCATTTTGATTCTATTTATAACAACAGAGGTTCCAGATATAAAATAAAACATAGTATATTGCAAAGCTACTGAAAAGCAGTGGAATTTAGGTTGCACAACATTTGTGAAGCCATGTAATATGTGCTTTATCATTATTTTGTCTGCCATATGATGTGTTAATGCTTTTTGTCATTAAAGCCCTCATTTAAAGTGTTTTAAAGTCTTTACAATATAAAAAAAATAGTAATGGCTGATTGTTTGCATTAAAATAAGGTTAATATTTGGGCAATAATGAAAGTCATCTTACTACACTTTTTCGCAAAAATACAGGGTAATTCATAAATTTCTTTTAAATATTGTCCCAGCAGTTTACTAATTCGATAAATGTGTAAGCTAATATTATCAAACCTGTTTTATTACAAACCGTGCATGTAGTTTCCTTATAGTTTCTCTCCACCGTCTTTGTCCAACATACTGATAGACTGCGCGCTGATGGATGCATCTCTGGCCTTACAGCGCCACCAGATGGTTTTAAGTAGAACTTCACCATGGAACTGACCTTTTCCTTCCCACAGAAGGTTATGCACAGATTATTGACTCTGTTTACTTTTCAAAAGTAGCTCTGGGTTCAAACCACTGCCTGCTACTTTGAGGTTTATGAATGGAGAAAAAGAAGAAATGGATGGAGCGATGAGAAAAACAATAGGCACCAATTTTCAGTCCGCACCTCGTTTAAAACACTCAGGCTTCTGATGCCACAGTATCAATCATAATGCAAGTTTAATAACGCAGAGTCCTGCCGCTTTGCTGGAGGCTAAAAGGCTCAAATGAGAACGAGGGCGGTCTGGGAATGGGTGCACAGTGCCCGGTGTTTGCCATGCCCGAGTGTTAAGCGTGCCAATCGATCGCCGCGGTAGGTTGATGGGCACATGTCGTTTTGATTGATTTGACTGTACCGGATGTGAAGGGGAGGGGAGTCCAGATTGGTCGACAGTGGACCAGAGAGCATGTCAGCTAAAAAAGTGGAGAGACGGTGAGAGTGGCAGCTGGGGCCAAAAGCATGCAGGGGCGACCGCCGCTGCCGCCGTGATTTATTGTTCCATCTGCTCGCTCAGTAAGGACACACGTACCCCCCACTCCATACTACACACACACACACACACACACACACACACACACACACACACACACACACACACAGAGCCACACACACACACACACA
>JAUZST010020698.1:0-32518 GCA_034779995.1 Parotocinclus haroldoi
ACAGAGAGAGAGAGACAGAGAGAGAGAGACAGAGAGAGAGAGACAGAGAGAGAGAGACAGAGAGAGAGAGACAGAGACAGAGAGACAGAGAGAGAGAGACAGAGAGACAGAGAGAGAGAGACAGAGAGAGAGAGACAGAGAGACAGAGAGAGACAGAATAATCTCAAACAGAACAACAATAAGGATTATAAATATAACTCAGCACTAATAATACGAACCTCTATAGGGTTACTGTTGATAACCACAAAGATCAAAGAGCTGGAATCTGTGGCACTGAGGACCCCAAAGTCCAGGACGTGCTCTTTAGGACTGGGTGGGAAAACGGCAGGCTGTGGGGAAAAGAGAGAATTCCCCAAATAAAGCCTGTACTTTATGGAGTTAGGCTAAACGCTGCACTGGCTCTGCTGTTTCACCTCGAGAAAGCCGGTGTAAGCTCGGACAGGAAGGTGGAACTTGGAGGCGTTGGTGACGAGCAGGATGTTGCTGTCGACGTGGATGGACGGACGGACCGGCCGGAACAGCAGGGAGAAAATGTAACGAGATTCGTGGGGAGGGACGAGCACCGGAGCGCTGAAGTTATGAATCTGAAACGCACAGAACAGCGGACGCCTCGTTAGGACCTCATTAGAGCCACGCCGAGGGCAGGTGCCCCAAATCTCCGAAAGTATTCCACTTGCTTTTGACCGCGAATGCAGCGCTGGGTCGACTTTCGAGGTCGGGTGAGGTCACGCATCTCAGATTCCTCTGCTGGTGGAGTCGGCCTGGTCCGTTTCCTAATCTAATGGGCACAGGGCCCTTACGGCCAAACGCCCTCGGACGTTCGGGCGCCAGGCCCGGACCTTTTCCTGTTACGCCAAGCACTGGACACTTTTGGCCATTTTCGGCCCCTCAAGCAATAGCTTTGGTCCATTAGCTAATCCACTGGGCACAGGGGCCCTTTACCCCAGTCTTGGCCTCTCAGGCACTAGGCTTAATCCGTTTCCCAGCCTACTGGGCACAAGGCCTAGTCTGCTTCTTTTTCCATTGGGCACCAGGTCTGTTTGGCCCTTCTCAACCTCTCATGGACTAGGCCCGGACCGTTTCCTGTTCCAGCAAGCAACGGGCCCTTTTGCTCACTCACATACGCTGAGGTTCAAGGCCTGGTCCTTTTCCTAAGTCATTGGGCACAGGGCCCTTATGGCCGGTCTCAGAAGTTCAGGCGCTAGGCCCGGACCTTTTCCTGTTACGCCAAGCACTGGACACTTTTGGCCATTTTCGGCCCCTCAAGCAATAGGCCTGGTCCTTTTCCTTAAGCCATTGGGCACAGGGTCCTTACCCTCCAGTCTTGGACTCTCAGGCACTAGGCCTAATCAGTTTCCTAGCCTAACGGGCACAGGGCCCTTATGGCTGGTCTTGAGGTTCAGGTGCAAGGCCCGGACTTTTTCCTGTTGCACCAAGGACCGGACAGTTTTGGCCAAGCCCTCAAGCGATAGGCCTGGTCCTTTTCCTTAAGCCATTGGGCACAGGGGCCCTTTTGCCCCCAGTCTTGGACCCTTAGCCCTTCTGAACATTCTTGCCCTCTCTCCAAGCAGGTCGTGTCCATTTTTAAGTCTTGGTCCTAACAAGTTTTCTTTCTCCTAACCATTAGGGATTTTCCTTGCCACTGTCATTTTTTAAAGGCACTCACATTGAACATCCTGATGTCCTCCGGGAGAGAGACGTTGTGGATTCGAATGGCAAAGTTGAAGGTGTTGGTGAGGTAGATGGGCCTCTCCACTGGATCTACAGGACTGTCTCTGATATGGAACAGGGTGGCCGTGTGGTCGAAGCCCAGGTACCTGCAACGGGGGAGCGCTTTATTTTAGAGCAAAGGGGAGGAGAACGGACGATAACGAGAAGCGGAAAAATTTTTTAAAAAATAATAAAAAAGTCTCTGACCCTTCTAAAACTTCAGCTTGGTAAGGGATTTCAAGTTTTGCGTAGCTTTTCTCTTTAGCCTTCACAGTTATTTTACCAGAGAACTGGTCTGGTCTTCTCGCTTTCGAAGCTGCAACGAGAGAGGGGGATAAAAAAATATAAAAAATAAATAAATAAAACGTACGAACAAAACAACAACAGTAAATAATAAACGACCATTTATCGAGTCACTTCAGCCATTTCACTCATTCAGGGCTTCACCTTGTTTCTCCTGAGGGATCTGGCAACCGTGAGGTTGCAGGTTTGTTAGCAGCCACCATGTCCTACAGAAACCCCGCGGTAACCATTTAGCAACAGCCTAGCAACCACATGGCAACCACATATGAACCATATACCAACTGCTTAGCAACCAGGTAACAACCGCCTCGCGAACCTTGATGCAGCCACCTAGCAACTCCTTAGTAACAGCCACACAACCACATAGCAACAGCCTAGCAACCACGTGCCAACTGCCTAGAAACCACATAGCAATCACCATGTACCGTAATAACCACTTGGCAACAGCCTATTAACCATTTAGCAGCTGCTTTGGAACCGCGTAGCAACCATCGAAATAATCACTTGGCAACCACACATAAGCCATATAGCAACTACTTAGCAACAGTCTAACAACCACCATGTCCCACAGAAACCATGCAGCAAGACTCAATAGCAAAAGCCCATAAACCATTTAGCAACTGCTTAGCAACAGCCTAGCAACCATAAAGCAATAACGGAGCAACCACCTATAAACCATATAGCAACTGCTTAGCAACCATGTAACAACCGCCTAGCGACCATGAAGCAGTCACCTAGCAACCCCTTAGCAACAGCCTATCAACCGTTTAGCAACTGCTTGGCAACAGCCTGGCAACCATGAAGCAAGCACGTAGCAACCACATATAAACCGCATGGCAACTACGCGGCAATTATTAGCCGGCTCCGACGGGAACTCATTTTTTAAATTCACGAACATTGCCCAATTAAATTATTATTATGTTTAAGAACATCGTTTTCAGGCCCTAGATCAAGGTGGATAAACCTTAAATGTACAATAACTTAAAAACTAATGATGCAATAACTAAGACGGCCGTGAGATCTCTTACCGTCGAACTGAATGCTAGCGACTTTGGTGTATCGGCTCTCTCCTGCCTTTAGTGTGATCTGCTTAAACTCGACTGTGACGGCGTCGTTGGACGGCGTCGGCCGGACGCTCTGTAAGAAACAAGCGCTGCTCGTTTAATCGGAAAAACAAAAAGGCAGGCGTTAATCCCAAACTAAACCTTTTTACCATGATCGATACGTCTTTCGCTCCGGAATTTAGAAGATGCAGATTTAGAAGTTTAGGTCGATCTGTAGAGAAAGAAGAAAAAGGAGAGAGAGAGAGAGAGAGAAAGTCGGTCTAAATTAAGCCGAGGGCGAAGCTCGTTAGTGACTAAATGTAAATAAATGAAATAAACAAATAAATAAATAGACTGACCTTGTGTCCGAAGCGTCCCAAAGTCTAGCATTTCTGTTGAGGAGTAAATCCCAGGTGCTGGACGGACAGGCAGAGACACAGAGAGACACAGAGAGACACCAAGAGAGACAGAGAGACAGACAGAGAGACAGAGACCGAGACAGAGAGACAGAGACCGAGACAGAGAGACAGAGACCGAAACAGAGACAGAGACAGAGACCGAGAGAGAGACAGAGACCGAGAGAGAGACAGAGACCGAGAGAGAGACAGAGACCGAGAGAGAGACAGAGACCGAGACAGAGAGAGAGACAGAGAGAGAGACAGAGAGAGAGAGAGAGAGAGAGAGACCGAGAGAGAGACCGAGAGAGAGACAGAGAGAGAGACAGAGACAGAGAGACAGAGAGAGAGAGACAGAGAGACAGAGAGAGAGAGAGAGAGAGACAGAGAGTGAGAGAGAGAGAGAGAGAGAGAGAGAGACAGAGAGAGAGAGACAGAGAGAGAGAGACAGAGAGAGAGAGAGAGATTTTATAAATAACGATAATTAGATTCCCTGAACAAAATGCATTTAGGTGTTTTTTTTTCTTTGTTCTCTTGCCTAAACGTGTAGGAGACGATTCAGTTTTAGATGAGTTTATACTAAACTCAGCAGCTCATGATCTAATAATCTGAACATTTGGACAGGAACAGGAACAGGAACAGGAACAGGAACAGGGGGCTCCTGTACTAAAAAGCTCCATAAATCTAAAGGGGGGATTTTTTGGGGATCTGGAACAGGATTCATTCAGTTTACCTTATTACTTGGGGAAAACATTCGCTCTGTACTCGACGGGACCGAATTATGGACGGGAACCGCCGCCGCCGCCTGCTTTTCGGTCCGTGCTGGGCCTTAATGACATCAGTCCTCGGCCTCTTCCCCATTACCTGTGCGTTATGTAACAAGATCCAGGGTCCAGAACAGGGCGGAGCTTCTACAGACCCCGCGCCATTAGAACAGAAGTGGCGAGACACATTATGCCACAAATAGCTTTAACACCAAGCTGAAGGCTCCAATTCCACACAGGCTGAGCCCAGTTGTGCATCAGCGGCCTAAAAGCCGGGGCGATTCCCGCCGCGTTGCTATTAATAGCCACCCGAGAACTGGGCGCCGTCCCAAATCTTATCGCCTGTCCACCCAGGATGAGGTGATTGGTTGGAGATGATGTCATTCATGCGTCTGGACCGATCGCTCGGCTCGGGTTTGAAACGACGCGTCAGCCTTGGCTCAAAACGGGCCTCGAAGCCTGTGCTGCAAAGGCGCGGCCCCGCCCCATCTACCAGCTCCGGGGCAAATCAGCAGGGTCGAAAGCGCTCGCTGGGACGCCCTAGTGGTCACAACGACAGAGCGGCAAGAAAGGTGATTTACGCCAACTTGGAACACGGCCCGGCTGTCGGCGCGAGCGTTCCACACAGCGCCAGCTCTAGGGTTCACAAGGAACGGTCCGCAAAAGATCAAACACCACGTGCATGATAAAAGAAACTTGAAGCAGACGGGCTACCAGCGCAGACGGACTCCTGAAACAAATCTTGATCCTGTTCGTTTTGTCTCGCTGTGCTGATGAGCTACACCGTTCTCAGAGAGAAAGCAGGCCGGAGGGACGGACTGCAGCAACGGACTGCAGCAGAGACGGAGACAGGGGCACGCCTTAAACTGCAGACACGCCCACGCACACACACACGCACGCACGCACGCACGCACGCAGTGTGGCCCTAGCAGGCAAAGTCTTAATCCATCACGAAAGCATGACGTCAGACTCAAGCAGGATGGAATGAAACGTTCAGGGGGTCGAACCAGAGGAGGAGACGCTCCTTAAGAGCGATGTAATCAAGCAGCACTCCCACGTCATTGCCTGGAATACTGACCTGGCAACCCAAGGTGGTTTAACATTTTTAACCGCGTTTTTTATTTTTGCTCTGGAATGCTATTTATTATTTCCGGAATTCCTCCCAAGACGAAGGAAGGCGATCGATTCCACAAACTCACAGTGGTTTAACAGGACAGTAAACAAAAATGCTCGTTTTGCTGCCGACTTCTTTAACAAAATTGCGGAACGAGTTTGGAAATGCTACTGCAACAGACGGCGGAATGAACAGAACCCACAGTCGCGCCTCTTGGCCCTTGGACGCGAGCTCGCGTCCGTCTTCGCCCATTTAAAGAGGTCTCCTGACGTGTCGTTCGCCCCGAGCCGGGCCGTCAGAAGGCTCACTCTCATGTCTGGGAGGGAGCAGGGCGAGGCCCGGAGCGCCTAATCCCGCCACAGCGTTATCGGGACACGCACCGCACGCTTCTGATAAACACGCACTTCATACTTCCACATACTTCGGAGGGGGGGGGGGTTGGAAAACTGAAAAGGGTGAGCAAGGACAAAAGGGGACGCCATCAGGACGGGCGCCATCTGCGCCGGAGAGCAAACGACAAGGAAAGGGCCGAGCGTTTTGACAAGCTCCTGAATAAAAACGCGAAGCATTGCACGCCAGCGGCCAGCTTGGCACGGGTGGGACTTGAACCCCGGACCTCGTGGTCCACGGGGGAGCCGGATCTGAAGGCGTCATTTCGTCTTTCAGAACATAACCCGTAAATAAATATCACGATATCCTGCTGTATCGATGTATTAGCCCAGCCCTAATAATCAGATCGTTCAATCCTGTTTAACTATTTTGTTCGACCAGAGCTTCACTTTGAACGAGCCACACGACGAGCGGCATTCCCGAAACCTTTTACGTTCCTAAATGTTTTCCTTTACCTCAAGCGCCCAAATTTCAAACTTTAAGGCTGTATGGCCAATAATATTGACCATAACAATCCTTTTTTAAAATGTACTACTTTACTAACGGCTCATATTTCCCATTCTTTGAGGACGTTTTTTTTCTTAAGAACGCCCTGGACGGGGCCTTTGTTCTGCACCACACCTCTAAAGGGACCGTTCCTAATTGTTATCAATCACTCTGCATTAAAACATCGATCTTCCTAACGTTACCCTGGCTCGGGGCGGCACCGGATGCCCCGGATGGGCACGTTTGGAACCAGATCTGGTCTGTTCAATAAGGTCGGGATCAAAGCCAAAAATGACGATCCTGCGAGACGAAATCCGATGGTTTCGAGGCGAGACAGGGTCTCTAACGGATCGAGGCTCGAACCTGCGATTAAAAAAAATCCGCGAGTGGGGCCCAAGAGCCCGACGGAAACGACTCGGTCGGCCAACACCGGCGTGAAGCCCGGGCGGGGCTCGCGAGGAAAAGGTCAGTAAAGCACAGGGACCACACTCGCAACGAGCGCTCATATACGGCGCATCCTGTTGCCATGGCAATCCCGCAGCCTGCCCGAGCAGCACGCCTTTGTTTTGGCACCGCTTCGTATTGAACCGTCACGATGAGTCCCGGCCTGAGAGGTGGCCTTTGTGAGTCGTCCACAAAAGGCGAACGTTTAACCCGGGACGGGGCCCTCCTGCACTTTCCGGAGATTCTGGATCGGCGGAAGCACCAGCAGGCCTGTGTGGGGACGGGCTGGGAACCTGCTGACATCATGAACATCCCCTCTAACAATAGGCCTAAAAACAAATCATAAATAAAGCCTCGTTTTGTCACCTATAGGCATTTTCTTTTCTAGAAGAACTGCCGAGCACCCAAATGACCAAACATCCCCTCCCTCAGCCCCAGTGACCCCAGTGCGCGACCTCCCAGGCAGACACAAGGCACCACGCGCCCAAATCATCAGGTGCCAATCACTCCTCGAGCGGGACAGGTTTCAAAAGAGAAATGTTCCCTAAAAGAACAGCAAAAACAAAATAACGCCAAGCTGAATTTCTTATAAACCTTAAAAAGCGTGTTTAGGTTGTTTTTGTTTTTTCCCCATAAAGAACGAGATTTCGGTCCCGATAAATAACAAACCATGTTAAATCCGCACCGATATAACCGTCAGAAAGATTTTCCGCAAGGCGATCCAAACGGTGGGCGTCGATAATTAACGATTAATTCGCTTCTACCTTAATTAACCAAAATTTCAAGCCGTTTGCAGATCCAGAGATTAAAAAAGCGGACCGTTTTATTCGACTCAACGCGGAACACGTGACCGTCTGAACGCAAATAATCGACTATTCGCCAAACGCGAATAGGTGAAAAATGGCCTTAATGTGCGAACGCGTCTCGTTTAAAGGCGTCCGGGGCTGGAAAGGAGGCACCGCGAGCGCAGGGTGGGTCGACTGAATCGCGAATCAACCGATCCGTGAATTCATCGATACCCCGCTGCGCCCTGCAAGAGCAAAACTTTGGTGAACAAAACAAAAACAAAGCCTGCGCTCACGCAGCAACGGCAACAAGCATCGAATAATCGAAGCACGGATGACGCGAACAATAAAGGGAACGCCACCCGAAATGCTCAAATTATTACCTTCGTCTCCCGAACATCCTGCTTCGTTCCCTCGGGATACCACTGCACACGCACGAAGCCTCTACCGAGAGGCCACGTCCGGGTCTCCGGTGCCCCGTTTTCGGTGTCAGAGCTCACCGGGACGCAGCCGCCGCCTCCTCCTCCTCCTCCTCCCCCAGCACCTCCACCTCCACCTCCACCACCACCTCCCCCATCACCTCCACCAGCACCGTCTCTACCTCCGCCGCCATCGAGCTCCTCATCCTCCCCTTCGTCCTCGAAATCCTCCTCTCCGTGAATCATGCGCACCAGGCCGAACCGCAGCGAGCCCCGGTGCCTGCCGGACACTAGATCATGCGAGAAAAGGAGCCTCTGAGCGCCGCCCGCGGACGGAGACAGAGCCGTGGAGGGAGGCTCCGAGCCCGGACTGAAAGCCGGAGAAAGGCCCGGGGTAGGGCACGGCGAGGATGCTGATCCTGCCGCTTCTGCTGCCGTCACGGAATCCGCCATCACCGCTGCAGCTACCGGAGAACAGTGCGGACAGGAAGAGGGGAGAGGAAGCGACGGACAGATGATGGGGAGAATGCAAAAAAAACAGAAGCCCGTAACCGGGGACAAGACACGTGTTTACGTCCAGACGTAGCGATGTGAGCGCGCCCCGCACCGGCCCTCCTCATTAATGCCCTGCAGCAGCACAGCGCCATCCAGAGGACGCTCAACGACATGTCATGTTTTTAAAAGGCAGCAGATCAGTGTATGGAATTATATATATATATTTTATTTTTTTTTTTGATTCAATAAATAATTTAATCTAAATTGAGACTAATCTAAAAATATATATATATAATATTTGTTTTTTAAATGTGTTATTATTTAAGCGTTTTAGGTTATGGCAATATTTAATTTGATCATTTGAGTCATTATTATAGTTTTTTGGGGAAGTCATACGTTTCTCTAGTTTTATTTGTGATTATGGCTCTGTGTTTATATATATATATATCAGTTTATCAGTATTTCAATTGAATATTTCTGTCAATGGTACACGTATTAACGTCTTAGAGGAGTGTCGATTCAGTGAGCCGACTCCTTCTGACTCATCAAATCCATAGCTCCCCCTGACGGTTTATAAGATGCTTATTGTCTTACCAAAGCACAGGCAACACGTTTAATGCAATATGGATAATAATCAATTCACCATAAACCTCAGGATGTTTTAAAAAAAACAATAAAGTTCCAGAAACCAAAGAGTCAGTTAGGCTATCAAGCTAATCAGACTCGCCCGTTACCTCGAAGCACATCTTTCAAAGAAAAGCAGGTTGTACTTTTTTTTTAACCGACAATTTATTCCACAAGATATACTTTTATAGGCAAGCTAAAGTTTTCGGTGGAAATGTTAGACGAAACGAATTATTATTATTACACAAACGAGCACTGTGGTGAACGTTAAGAGTTTGGAGTCGATTCCAAAAGAGTCGATTCCTTGACTAGAACGTATCCTAACCGGATAGAGTCGATTCGAGACTGGGACGGCTATTCTGATCGAATGTGCACACAGAACGAACGGGGAGTAAAAGAGAAATCTAAGTTTCACAGCCGTCGGTGTTTACCGGGATAACTGGTGAATATTATTCTGACTCAGCGGGTGCAGGAACCTGCCGGAAACGGCCTCGTATGAGGGCCTGGTTCAAATCCCAGGTAGGGCATGCCACATGAAGGTCAGGACCGTCCTGCCTGTGGTTACCCCTAACGAGAGCGCTTGTTTTGAACCTGCAGATAACACCGACTCAGCCAGAACCCCAATAGCGGGGAGGACTGCTAGGAAACAAAACCTCCTCATTTTTGTGAGCAGTGCAGATGTCACACCCGTCTTTATCCACAGCAGGCGAGCAGAGACGTTATAAGGTGTAAGGTGGACCCGTGAAATCAGAAGCAGCCGAGGTGTTAAACAGGACAGGGACCATGTTTGATGCTTTTTATTGCTTATGACGAATCCACAGTGAGTGAACGAGCAAAGCAGGAGATGCAGGGGAGGAAAACAAGGATCAACAGATGTTCAGATACACGGTCAAATTAGATGTTTATTTTAAAGGTTAAAAAAAAAGGGCACTGCGATGTAGGCTAGTAGTGCAGGTACGCAACCTGCGCAGCTTACAACTTAAACATAAACGCCTTGTATTTGCTTTCCCTTTAAAAAAGCATGACCATCGGATATGGATGCCTGGATCTGGACTTTCCGGAAGGTGTGCAGAAAATGTGTGGCGTTCAAGTCAGAAAGCTCACACGGAGACGTGGTGAAATTAAGAGTTCAGCAGCAAACAGCAGTTATTAAGGCAGTGGATCCAAAACGTACGAGCAGAAGATTCCCTTTAGCCGTCTTTCACGACGGTTTCCTCTCCCCCATTGAACAAACCAGCCCCATTTCTAGAGGACTTTTCGAATCTCATCGTATAAGACCAGCACCAGGGCCCCTCCCACGCCCCTGAGAATATTAGACCAGGTCCCCCTGAAGAAGGCGCCGAGCCCTTCGTCACGAGCAATCTTCCTCCAGCAGTCCGACCCGCTGGTGTACAGAACGTCAGCTGCAGGGCGAGAACACACAGAAAACGGCACTTTGATTCCATAGTGATTTTCACTACACAGTAACACGGCCTCCCCTGCTCGGCCGCTCTAGACGTTCATGAGCGAATGAATGGCAAATAAATTCACGTGGGATGGCCCTGTGGTGGCCCAGCGGTTGAAGGACTTTGGACCAGAAGGTCCACCTGCGGCAGAGAAGATCTGCGGCCGGACTCACCCCCTTTGAGGCCGGACTGCATCATCATGCGGCGGCGCACCGTATCGAAGGGGTACGCGATGAGCCCGGCAAATGTGGTCACACTCTGAGCGATCACCCAGCTCACCACGATGTGGATGTTCTCAGGGTCTGGCAACGTACCTGAACAAGAGAGGAGGACATGCATCAGTATGGCCATGTTTTCAAAAAGCTGCAAGTCAGGCGAATTGTTGAACTGTTTTCAGTTTTTATGAATTCTATGCACATCTGGCAACCTTGGCCTTAAAAATCCCTGAGATCGACTCTGTACTTACGCATCCAGTCCGGTCTCTGTCATACCTGATTGGTCCAGGGCGGGGCCCATCCTGGAGCACAGGGGTACCAAATCTGAACCGTGTGTCAGCCAGTCACGGGGCACATCCACGCACACACACACACACACTGTTACCCGTTACTTACTCTTGGCGGTATCGTAGATTCCGAAATAAGCCGCCCTGTAGATGAAGATCCCCTGCACCGACACGCTGAATCCCTTGTACAAACCACTCGGACCGTCCGCCTTGAGGATTTTCCGGAAACAGTCTCCCATCCCGCTGAATTCCCTCTCGGCTCGGGCCTTGCCGATGTCCGCCGCCAGACGGGTGCGGGCGAAGTCCAGCGGGAAGACGAAGCAGAGCGAGGTCGCACCTGCGGCGCCGCCCGACGCCAGGTTCCCCGCAAAGTAGCGCCAGAAGCGCGTGTTCCGGTCCACCCCGTCCAGGAAGAGCTTCTTGTACCTGTCCTTAAAGGTGAAGTTGAGGGCCTGCGTGGGCAGGTAGCGCACCACGTTGGCCAGGTTCCCTCTCCAGTACGAGAGGACGCCCTGCTCCTTCGGGATGCGCACCAGGCAGTCCACGAAACCTCGGTAGCGCTTCGTAGCTGGGATGTGTTTGCTGGCGTGCTGCACCTGCCCGGCGAGACGTTCAAATTGATGAGTCAGACCTGCCTAAATGTTTTACATATTTCTAACGAGGTAGTGCAGAGTCTCTAAAAATGCACAAACAGACTGGACCATGGACCAGAAGGTCCAGGGTTCAAATCCCCACCTCTGCCAAGCGTTCCACAACGTTTTAGATTGTGCATTTTATCAGGCTGCCTTAGTCCGACACAAAGAGGCGCTGCCATGATCCACCTTTTCACCACGCTGAAACTAAAGGCCTTTGTTGTCTCTCAGGCGCCGTGTTCACGCAGCTCTGCTGAAATCCTGCTCTGCGAGTCAAACCTGTAACCTGACCTTCATCACCTGCTCATCCAACCCGTGTCTGGTTACCAACAAAAGGTCGTTACATCCCGCAAAAACGTCCAGGAACCCGCACTCGACGAGGTTACATGACTCAGGAGGTTTCCACTTAACCGATCCGCTTAGGCGTGGTGATTAAAAATAACGACTTTTGTCTTTTGTCAGCTGTTTTTCTTTTTCCGTCCCGCACGTACAGAACGTCGCCTTGGACCGTCCTTCGGTTATCACCGCACCTTATCAGCTTTTTTTAATGCCCGGTTTGTGACCCGGGGCCGGACCGTGTTTACAGGCGGAGGTCTGTGGACGACGTAGCATCGCCGGACACTTTATTAGGTACACCAGGTCAATCTGCTCCCGAGCGCAACGATCGGATCAGCCAATCAAAGGAGCATCAACTGGCAAGAAAGGTGAAAATTTTTCCTCCACTTGGAATTCCACCCACAGCGCCATCTCCAGGATTTACAGAGAATGGCAGGGGGGGAAAAAAAAGAGAAAACCTTCAGGCTGGTAACAGCCGAGCTGCGCATGTCGAATCTTGAAGCAGATGGGCTACAGCTGCACACCTCTCCTCTCAGAGGCTACGATTTGCACCGGCTCACCAAAACGGGATATTGGAAGATCGCAAGAACGTCGCCTGGTCCAATTCGGACCTTAATGCCAGCTGAGCATCGTTTACACCCCACCACCTATCCGAGTACGGTTGCTGACCGTGTGCACCCCTTCATGAGCGCAGTGTACCATTTTCGGCTGCTCCCAGCAGGATAGCGCTCCATGTCCCAAAGCTTGAATCATAAATCATCACACTGGCTCCACAGTTACCAAACCCCCATCCAACAGCGCTCCTTTGGGATGTGCAGCCGACAAACCTGCAGCGAACGGGTCAGTCCTGTTCTCCTTGCAGAACCCAGAGTCTATTAGGAATGTTTGGTGGTTTCGATTCATAACCCTTGACATTTAAATCGTCTTTCTTATCTCACTTATAGTTGCAGGTGGAAAAGACCGGCTTTTGTTCTTACCTTAGAACCACAGATCGGACGCAAATATGTTCCTAGACACGTTTAGGAAACGCGAGTCACACCTTTTACTGATAACACACAGGCTGCATTCGGTGTTTTTTTTTTTTTTTTTTTAAGGTTTAAAACAGACACCGGATCATTCGATCTTAAGACTGATCGCTAAGAACGATCTCGGCTCTCCCTCACCTGCAGCAGCAGCTTGACCCTCTCCAGAGGAGCCACGGCGCTCTCGGACACCGCAGCCGCGATGCACACAGCCGCGAAATCCTTCACGAGCGCAGCGTCCGGTACGCTCATGTTCACGTGCAGTCAGAGTCGGCTCATCCTAAGCGCGGCATCGGATCCTGGCCTGGACGGTATCACCTGGATACAGATCACTTGGTTACAGAGAGGCATCCCAAACAAACCAAGCGCACTGCGCACCGAGGATGTGGGCGTTACTACAACGTCACACTGTGCGTCAGAGGAAACGTCGTCATCATCATCATAATAATAATAATAATCCCTCAGGTGAGCGTCCAAGTGATCTCAGGTGCGTCTCCTACAAATTTCACTGTCACAGCGTCCAGAGAGCTGGGAAAGGGGGAACCCAAGCAGACCAGGGGTGCCCCCGCGTTTACGAAAACGAACTAAATTTTGTGGGACCCCTGATGGACTTGTTTGTTGATTTGTGGGACAGTAACGCACATAGGGTTTGATCAGAAGGGCGTGCACATGGAATAAAATGGTTCAGATCGATTCACTAAATCCTGTGATTTTATTTGGCTGTGGTAGCCTAGCGGTTAAGGTACTGGACTGGGGACCAAATGCTCCAGGGTTCAGCCCCCACCTTTGTCAAGCTGCCACAGTTGGGGTCCTTAAGCCACCATTGCACGGACTGCGCGAGTTAAATACTACATATTTCAGAATGTTTGTGGGACTGTGGTAGCCTAGCGGTTAAAGTACTGGACCCTGAACCAGAAAGTCCAAGGTTCAAATCCCACCTCTGCCAAGCTGCCACAGTTGGGGGAGCGAGGGGGCACCCACACCCTATAAATAAACAGACCCAAGGTAAATAAATAAACCTCATAAAACAGAAAGAAGTAAATGGCACCAGACAGCCTGATCCCAGACTCGAACCCGGGTTTGTTTTTGGTTTTTTTTGGGCTAGCGGGTGGGGTACCGGGTGGGCTAGCGGCCCCCAGAACAGATATAAACAGATCAAACAGAGAATGTGGGCACGTTTTATCGCATTTACAACATATGGCCCTAAGTGCGTTCACATTTTCCATTTCAGCCCATCTAAAATAAAATAATAATAACAATTATAACTATAATTATAATCATTTGTGCACGTGGCCTCTCACCGGACGCGGTTATAATGGACTTGATTCCGTTATTAAGTACAATTCAGGCTGTTGTGAAACGTTTTCGCGGCAGCCGTAATTGCGCTCCTCGGCTCCAAACGTGCAGCCTCCCGCAGGGTGAGTAATCGCCCAACCTGGCAACCTTGCACCTGCTCGGAAAAAGTATAAGCCCCCTATTAACGGTGACTAACGGCCGCTTAAGCAGCTCAGGCTATAAATGCGCGCGCCCGGAGCACTTCGGCTCACCTTGTACACGCGCACCGTCCGAGAGGTCACGAGCTCACACGGCACGGCACGGCACACCGTGAGCAGGCTGCACGTGTCAGTCTAGAGAAGTTTAGGGACTTCTGTTGAACTACCGATAAAAAAAAACAACGATAAGAGAGCATGTCGGTTGTGAGCGCGCTCCCGTTCCTCAAACCCCTTCACACCCCGGTGCTGCCCGCGCGCCAACGGCGTCACACTCTGCCGGCCAGCGAGTTCCGGTCCCTCAACACCGAGGACGCGATCAGTGTGTTCGAGATCGAGAGAGAAGGTGAGTTCTGGATCCTACACACACTTTATACACACTGTAAGTTCGGATTCCGTACCGTTCTTCGAACGAGAGGTTCCTGCACAGTTCCTGATTGGTTCTTGAGAGTCTTAACTGTCCCGTAGAACCTTTAGGGTTCTGTCTGGACCCTGTTTCCACCCAGGTAGGTCACTGGAACCTTGAAAGACGTCTCAAGTGGTTCGTTGGTCTGTGTGCAAAAGGGTTCCTCAAAAGGTTCACAAGAAGGTTAACCTTAAACCCAGACCTATAAAAGGGGGTCTGCATGGTACCATTAAAGTTCCCCGTTAGAAGAACTGATTGAAGAACCTTAAAAGGTGTCAACTGGACCCCTACAAGTCGTATAGAATCCATAAAGGGTTTACAAGAACCATTTCAGGAACTCTGTAAGAGAGATTTGAAGATGATCTGTGTGCAAAAAGGTTCCTGGGAGCTTTCGGGCAGAACCATTTTCATATAATGGAACCTCAAAATGGTCTTTACATGTTATGTTAAATATAATCTATTTTATTTTGAGGTTCTCCCGGATACCGTTAATGGTTCCTTATAGAAGATCAAAAACGATTCCAGGAGTGTTGAGGAACTTCCTAAAAGCTCAAAGTAACCCATGAAGGGTACAGAAGTATTAGACCTTCTACTGATGTGGATCTTCGTGGTACCGTTAAAGGTTCCTGCTAGGAGAACAGATTAAAAACCTTTAGGGTGCTGCTAAAAGCCAAGACAGGAACCTAGATGAGAAAAGGATCCAGGTGAACCCGGTTTATAAAGATTGCTAAGAACCATTTCTATATCAGGAACCTGAAAAGATGTCTCAAATGGTTCTTGGTGCAAAAAAAAAGGATCCTCAAAAGGGATGGTTAGGTTTAAACCTATTCAAGTGTTATATCTTCTAGTGAAGGGAATCTACATGGTACCATTAAGGGTTCCTGTTAGCAGATTAGAAGAACGTATTAAGGTTCCTCAAAACGTTCACAAAGCCGTTTTTTGAAATACCAGGAACCCCCTTGAAGCGGCTCCAAAAAAAGTACCCCGTTCGAAATAATACAGTACCACAGTTCAACCTTTGCTCTATTGGGCCTCCTTACGGTACCGTTAACGGTTCTCGTTAGAAGAACCTATTGAAGAACCTTGAAGGTGCTAAAATGGGCCCCTGAAAGTCACATGGAACCCTAGGAGATCCCGTTAATAAGGATCGTTCCCTAAGAAGAGACGCCAAAGGGTCCTGAGAACCACTTCAGGAACGAGCGACCAAAGGTGAAGGTGCCTCGACGGGTTCTTCATGTGGTCCGTGTACAAAAAAAGGTTCCTCACGCCTAAGTAGAACTGTATCCATGCTATAAATATGGCCCAAAGTGTTTACAGGTTTTATCGAAAGGTTTCTTCTGGAACCGTTAGAGAACCATTTCATTTAAAGGCCCCAATTCGGCATGTTCTAAACGGTCCTCTCTCCCCTCTCAGCGTTCATCTCCGTCTCGGGCGAGTGCCCTCTGCACCTGGACGAGGTGAGGCACTTTCTGACCCTCTGTCCCGAGCTGTCCTTGGGCTGGTTCGTAGAGGGTCGACTGGTCGCCTTTATTATCGGCTCGCTGTGGGACCAGGAGCACCTGACCAACGTGAGTACGCACCGTTTTACCCAAAACGCCCCTCGGTGCCAGCCTCGGTACTTAAACCCGTGTCGTTCCCCCCCCCCAGGAAGCCCTGACGCTGCACAAGCCGCACGGCACCACGGTCCACATTCACGTCCTGGCCGTGCACCGCACCTTCCGGCAGCAGGGCCGCGGTTCCATCCTGATGTGGCGCTACCTGCAGTACCTGCGCTGCCTGCCGTACGTCCGCCGCGCCGTCCTCATGTGCGAGGACTTCCTCGTGCCCTTCTACCAGAAGTCCGGCTTTAAGCTGCAGGGCCCGTGCGAGATCACCGTGGGGCCCCTGACCTTCATGGAGATGCAGTACGCCGTCCGCGGGCACGCCTTCATGCGCCGGAACAGCGGCTGCTGAGCCCGTCCGGTCAAACCCCCGGGGCTTTCGTGATGTAGGTGTTCGTCGGCTTTTGTGAAGTCCTTGTCTCGTTTAAAAAAACAAAAAAACAAAACAAAAAACAAACCAAAATGGACTGCATTCCAGAACGGCTCGGCTCTGATGAATCGTCCGAAACAAAACAAGCTCGTGGTCGCGTTTAAAGTCTGTACGCCTCGTAGTTTCTAGAGCTTCAGTCGTGCCCGTGCTCAGGTCCGCGTTGTACGTGGGGAAAACGTCTTTTTTTTTTTTTTAAATAAATGTAGGGAACGAGAAAAACAGACCACCTACCGTCCCCTGCTCCACAGGAAGCGTCTGGTTAAAACCAGGTTAGATGTTTTCCATTACCGAGCTTCTCAGACCCTCATTCTGTAACAGTGACGGTGTTCAATCCAAAGATTTGCCTCTTTTATGTCGTTCTTTGCACTAAAACCCTTTCTCAGAAGAGTTCCGACCCGTCGTTTCGGATCCTTTTCACCGAGTTCAATTCTTTCAAGCGAATAAAATCCTCTTCAGAAACGACATTTCAACAAAACCACCGTCGTTAGAAATCAAAAGGACAAAAGCATAAAAGGTGCCACAGAGGCAAAAGTTTGTGGACTAATTAGAGCTCTGCCGTTGCACCCAACCCTCGTCCTCGAGAACCGAAGGCCACGTCGGCTGCGTCCACAAACTTTTGCCGATGCAGCGCGAGAAAACGCTGCCAATGAACGGCTGCGGTTAGATTAGGCAAGGTTTAGAGTTCAGATCAACTGGAACTGTGACAAACTAGCTCATAAAAGGATCACTGTTGGAGATTTACGGTACAAAAAGGGGTTCACAGGGCGTGCCAAGAAAAAAAAAAAAAACACAAAACAAGTTGCCTGGAAGCAGCAAAAGGCAAACATTTATTTTGCCTTATTTTAGGCGAAACTCCGTATGAACTCGGTAACGAACGAACGAACGAACGAAAGGGTTTTGGTGCACAGTCATCGGAAATCGGGTGCCGCAACCTGGTCCCCCACCGAGCCCTCAAACCACGGCAAACGGGGTTGGGGGGGGGGGGGTCCTGGAAGGGCACACGTGATAAAGACTAGAATTCTTCCCGAGGTCGACCCGCTTTGATTCTGGCGCATCCTTTTATTTCAATGTCGAACCGTGTTACCTATTGATCCGTCTCGAGCGCTCGTGCTTTATTTTTCTATTTATTCGTTTCCTAAGGCAAGGGTGCGAGGTGGAAGGTGGGAGGGACGCTCACGGAAGGCGATCGTCTCAGAGAGCGAGCCTTTCAGAGAGGTTAAAAAAGGAAGAGAGAGGGGGAGGGAAAAAACAAAAAGGAAAAAAAAAAAACGGGGTTTTGGCTCGGTCGTTCTCCGTCGCGTTCAGTGTGCTTAGCATTAAACCAGCGTCCGTCCCACAGCACTTTGTTCCTCTTTCTCTCTTGTAACCGGGGTCGACCGGCCAGCGGAAACAAATCCTGCCGCCCAAATCCTCGCGAAAGGCATTAGGATTTAGTAAATGTCGGTCTGAATGGTTCAAAAACAAAAGCAAAGCGAGGCTAAAAGGCTCCCGGAAAGCCTGAGTCACGCTCAGGTGAAGGACTACCAGGACCCGAGGACTGATTAAGGATCACGCAGTCATAGACGGCTTTATCTGCATTAGAGAGCATTACAGGATGGCAAGGCCCAGTTACTCCGTCCTCCTCGCACCTCCACCCACCAACCCTGGCCTCGGCCGAGTCTTGAATCAAGACGTCTCGATTTTGTACGCGTTTTGTAAATGGAGAACGAATAAAGAACGGATTTTTCACGACGGCTGCCGCTCTGTTTCTATACCGTAGTCTAGTCAGGAACAGTACTCAGGTACCCCCGGAAGGGGCGGGGGGGACGGGGCGGGGGGGGCGGAGTTTACCCAGTTGGCACCGAGGCCCGACGTGGGGCCAATAAAGGTTCATACAATCTTTAAATCCAATTTAATAAATCACCTGGGGCGGGATCTTTCGATGCGGTAGCCCATCCGACTCAAGCTCAGAGGATGCCCTAGCGGTTCAGAGATGTCCCTCTGTATAGCTCGGGTGTTTGAGTTGGTGTTGATTTTACATTGGGGATGTGAACTGGGAAGGACGATACAATACGATACAATACGATACGATACGATACGCGATACGGTCCACTGAGGACAGAAATGTCCTGCTGGAAATATGCTGCTGGAGTGGCAGTTTCACCCCCAGTACTGCCCTCCGCGGGACACCTTCTCTTTTTTCGGACCGGCCTGTGTAAACCCTAGAGACGAGGCAGTGCGGTTTGTTTTTTTTAATCCCAACACATGAGCAGTATGTCATAAAATAAGAGCTGCGACAACCAGGCCACGTTCAAAGTGACTTTAATCACCGAGAAGTCGTGATTATCGACACGTTGTGGTTATCGACTTGCTTGCATTCGATTGGCTGATCGGAGATTAAAAGGAGCGGCTGAGCGGGCGTTCCTAATAAAGTGGACAAAACAAGCGGCGACTTTTTCCGAGGTTTATTTGCAGGGTTACGCCACGCTCGTATAAAGCACAGCAGAAACGACATCGGTCCGTGGATCGAGGACGGAGCGGATTCCCATTTCTCGGAGCCGCCACGATTCTTTTTCCCTTTCTGTTCCTTTAAGGCACAGTTTTTTTTTTTTGGGGGGGGGACAAAACACACGGAACCGAACCCCAAATATTCAGTAATGGCACAGTTTGGTTAAAAAGGTCACAAAAACACACGTATAAAACAAATCAATTCAGGCCTCATCGATCGAGATCTACAAACCGGAGGGTTTGGGGAACCATCGATCCCTATCCGGTACCGGTACCGGTTTCCTGAGCATCACCGAGAAAGTTGAGCCGTCACACTTCGAAGCGATTGTCGTTAAAATCTCCTGCTGTCTCAACACCATAATTAGTTCATAACACACACACACACACACACACACACACACACACACACACACACACACACACACACACACACACAGTCTTCGATATCCACAGCAGTGTTAAAAAAAAATAAAATAAAAATGGTACGGTCCATTTCTACCCATTTATCCGATTGCACTTTTAAGGATCCGTGTCCACCTGCGTATTTAAACTCCGCCCCCTCACGTAGTAATCCAGTAGCACAGGGGTCTTCGTCGAGCACTAGACGCTTCAGAACGGAATCAACGAGCGTTACGTACCGGATGATAAGCCAGTGGAGGATGTAGGTAGAGGTAAAAGCTCTTATTCCTGCCATTTCAAACATAAAGGTTCTCCTAATCCTAGAGAGAAAACAAACTCGAGTCTAGAGGGAAACTGACGGCTCCTGAGGATTCGAAAACGAATAATCATTAAAAAAAAAAAAAAAAGTTTGAGGACCTGGCAACCCGATCGCACCCTAAAGTCACTAGCTGGTTCACTGAGGCAGTTTAATGGTTGATGTTTTTCTACACATAATTCATTCGAGCTTTATACTAAATCCTTGTTTTATAGGTAATATTCTATCATTAGGATATGCACCACATAACATCCCTTCAGGTTTGTTTTAATCCCACTAACGTGTTTCTGCTGCTCACAAAGATGAGGGGATATTTTAAAACGAACACGAAGCGATCCAAAAAAAAAGTGTGCCCCCGTACTGACTGTTCAGCAGGGTGCGTATGGTCACCGAAGAGTGTCAGGACACACCGACAGTGACGGGGCACGGACAGGATCAGATTCTTATGGGTTCCCGTGGGATTTTCGTCATAGTCAATTGGAAATATCAACTCGTTTTTGCCAGCAGTCTTTGCAGCAGCTATCTGCAGGGCACGGAAATGGGCACAGAGGGCACAGAGACGGGCCTGGGGGGCACAAAAAAAAGACCTAGAGGACACAGAAGCGGTCGGGGGGGGCACAGGGACAGGCCTACAGGGTGCAAAGATGGACATGGAGGGCAAAGAAACAGACCAAAAGGGCACAAAGATGGACACAGAGGGCACAAAGATGGACACAGAGGGCACAAAGATGGACACAGAGGGTACAAAGATGGTCATGGAGGGCACAGAAACAGACCGAAAGGGCACCTAGATGGACATGGAGGGCACAGAAACAGACTGAAAGGGCACAAAGATGGACACAGAGGGCACAAAGATGGTCATGGAGGGCACAGAAACAGCCCAAAGCAATTCTGAGCCCACTTCTAAGTGACACAAACCTGTACACTTGTTAGGGAACTTCTTTAACCAGGGTTAATTATAAAGGGGATCATTAAGAGGTTCTGGCAACCCTGGATGCATCAGAGACGCCCGGATTCTCTTTTTAGAGTAGACAGTAGTGTTTTTTTTTTCTTTTTTTAATTAGAGTATCAAATTTTATTAAATAAACTGTTCTATCAAGGCCTGTTTATTTTAAAAGCTTTTCGGTCGCCGAGGCAACCGACCGAAGCGACACCTCAGCTCTTCATTTCGTACCGAAGAAGTGCGCGTTTAAAAGTTACCGAACCTCTTCTCCTGATCCCTGACGACGCCCACAAAGAGAGGACGTCGGAACTTCCTCGTTTGTCGTCCGGGTCCCCGGGGGGGGGAGGGCACCAATCCCCCGGGTGGCGCCGGCGCCCTAGTCGTTATCGTAGCGCTCACAGAACTTGGGGGTGAAGGGGATGCAGGTGAAATACTCGAGCCAGCGCCAGTCGATGGGGTAAATGTAGAACCAAACGATGAGCGAGGAGAACAGGCCGACGTAGACGATCAGAGACAGGATGATGAGCGCCCTCTTGCGGTACTTGTCGAAGGTGCCGAAGGAGACGTAGGGCAGGAAGGAGAAGGAGAGCAGCAGGCCGCTGAGGAACCCGAAAATGTGAGCGATGTTATCGATCCAGGGCAGTAACCCGCACAGGAAGAGGAACAGGACCAGAGCCAAGAGCTTAAAGAACGCTTTCCACGGCTTCTCGAGCATCTGCCAGCCCTGAAACAGCTCGACGAAGAGACACGCCAACAACCCGAACTGGGAGCCGGCCGGACCCACCTGTGGAGGGGGGGGGGGAGGGGGGGGAGATCCAAACAAAAAGGAACGAATAAAAACGGATTTACTCTTCTTATTTACCGTTCTAAACCATTTCTACATTTCTTTATCTGCTTTTCATTCCACCACCTTTCTGTCTTTCTTTCGGCCGTCCCCTTAAATCTGAGTGGACCAGTCCGAGAGGGGGAATCTTTTTTTTTTTTTCCTTCTAAAATCGTTTTTATTTTTTCTTTCTTCATGACCTCTGCCATTCCTTTCTGTATTTCTCCGTTCTCACGCTTTATTTAGCCTTTTCTTTTATCCCGCTTTCTTTCTTTTGCTCCTTCTCTTTTTTCCTTTTCTCATTTTCCCCTCTCTCCAGTTTTCTTTCTTGCCCTTCTTCTTCACTTCCTGAGCTTCCTGCTTTGCTTTCCTTTTTTATTTCAGTCATTCTTTAATTCTGTCTGTTCGTTTTTCTTATCCTATATTTCTTTCTGCTTTGAATCTCTCTCTTTTTTTTTTCTTTTTAACAACATGCTGCTTTAGTTCTTTTCATTCTCCTTTTCTTTTCCTGCTTTGTTTCTTTTTTCCCCCCTTTATACCTCCATCATTTTTATTTTTTCTCTCCGGAATTGCTTTCATGTCTGCATTTATTTTTCTTTCTCTTAATTCTTGCTTTCTCCTCCAAATAAAAAAAAAGGAAAAATAGAAATAAAGACAGAAATGAAGGCGTTTATTTCTTCTTTCCTCGTTTGTTTTATTTTTATAACCTTATAATATTTCCTTTTCCTGACATTTTCTATTTCAGTCATTCTTTAATTCTGTCTTTTTCGTTTTTCTTATCCTATATTTCTTTCTGCTTTTAATCTGTCGAGCTCTTTTTTTTTTTCATTTTTAACACTCGGCTTTTAACGACATGCTGCTTTAATTCTTTTAATTCTCCTATTTTTCTTTCCTTTCTTTTTTTGATTCCTTTTCTAATCTTTATATTTTTCTTTTTGTCTCTCCGTAATTGCTTTAATCTCTGCATTTATTTTTCCTTTTTGCTCTCCTAAATAAAGAAAGAAGGAAAAACATAAATAAAAGGTGTTTCTTTTTTCTTTCCTCATTTATTTTTTCCCCTCTCCCATCTTTTTATACTTTATTACTTTTTTCTCCCGTTTCCTCCTTTATTGCCGCGTCTGCTCACCTCTGTCTTTATGTCCTTTATTTCTTTCCTTACGCTTCATTTTTCAGATTTTTTTTTTTTTTGGTGTAATTTTGTTCTTCGTTCTTTCATTTCTTGCTCCCCATCTTTTCTCTTTTCCCTCTTTACACTTTCATTATTTTACTTTTTTCGCTCCGGAATTGCTTTCATGTCTGCATTTATTTTTCCTTTCTCTTAATTCTTGCTTTCTCCCCCAAATAAAAAAAAAGGAAAAATAGAAATCAAGACAGAAATGAAGGCGTTTATTTCTTCTTTCCTCGTTTGTTTGATTTTTTTCTTTTTGTTCCTCCTTCTTTCTTGCTTTTTTTCATCGCTTCTTCGATTGATCTTTATTTCTAATGGAAATCCTTTCCTTTTCCCCCTCAAAGTTCTTTCTTTCTTTCTTTCTTTCTTTCTTGCTTTTTTGTCCTTTATTTAGTTTTTTTTTATTGCTTATAAGTTCCTTACAGTTAGTTTGGTTCGATCCTTTTTTTGTTGCTCGTTATTTTCCTGGACGTCACGCAAACAGAAAGGGGTGTGTCATCGTTATCGTTTTTTATTTTTAATCGCTCTCAGGCAGCAATAAAAATAAATAAATACATAAATAAATAATAATAATAATAATAATCTGCAGCTGCAGATTTCGAATGAATGAACTGAACAAAAAGAGCAGCTGATGTGTGTGACGTCAATGCAAAAAAAACCAAAAAAAAACAATAAAGGCAACGAAACAAAAGGCTTAAAATGAAACGGACTGATGATGTAAAACTCCTAATTATAACCCGATGCATTAATCACACTGTCACACAGCAATAAATCAACAAACAAAAACAAATAAATAAATACCGTAGTGTTATTTTTGCCGTGTGTAAATGTTTGTTCCTTTTTTTCAAAGCACCATTTTACATTTCACTTTTATTCACGCCGCCTTTTTTATTTTCTTTTTTACATTTCTTCTCCATTTTTTCATTTTATATATATATTTTTTTTTTTTACATTTCTGTCTGTACGATTCTCTTTCACGTCTCCTTTTTCCTTTCTGCCCTTTTTTTTTCTTCCTTTGTGACTTTTTTTTAAATATTTGCTTGGCTGCTTTTTTTTTTATTTCTTCATTCACCCTTTAGTTTGTTTTTTTTTTTTCCCCCGCCTTCTTTTATTCGATCCGGTCGTTATTTTTTCCTCGTCTTTATTGGACTTTTCTTAATTTTTTTGGAAAAGATTGTTAGATTTTAATTTTTATTTATTTTTTTTTTAAATTTAGTTTAATTTTATTTTAATTCTTTTAAGAAAAAAAAAAAAAGATTCTTTATCCTGACAAGTTTCAAGTTTCTAATCTTTTTTTTTTTTTTAATCTTTTCTATTTTCTTTTCCTAGTTCCTACATATTTTCTTTCAACTTTGCATTTTTTTTTCTTTTTTCTTTAAGCGCCACAAATGAAAAGGGTCAAAAGCTCGGCAGAGTGAGAAGACAATTATTATTCACAGCTCGTTTATGATTCCCTCTCTCATTCCCCCATCTGACCTCATCTCACACACACACACACACACGCACACACACACACACTAATCTCCCAGGTGAAGCTACAATAGGGGTGTTTAGGAAAGCAAGAAGATTAACCAATAACAGTGAGAGTCCAGGACACGGGATCGTCATTAATCGTTAGTTAATTATTAATTACGATGAAATAAGCAACAACAAACTCCATCATTAATTACAGAGAAACTGAAGATTCCTTTTATTGTTTACACAAATGACCAACATTAATACTACATTAATGTTCATGCTTTTAATTCAAGTTTATTTTCCGTTACGTTATTATTTCAGTTTTTTTCTTACTGCAATTAAAAAATATATATATATATTTTTTTAATAAGTCATTTATTTTATCCACAGGACAAAAAAAATAAGGATTTGTCATCTAATTTTAATTTATTTTCATTGATTTACGTCGGCGTTCACTGGCGCAGGTTTTTTTTATTTTTATTTTTTTTTTATATATATATATATATTTCTGTTTTAATTCGTTTCCATTTCATTGAGTTTGCGTTCTGTAGCAAAATACAATTATTGCTCAAATTGAAATGATCGATCTTCATTTTTTTTTTTTTTTGGTTTATTCAAATTAAATCGTAAATGCCCTTTGTTGGAAGTAAAATAAAATAAAATATATATTATAAAACAAAATAAAAAGCAAATAAATAAAAAATAAACACAACAGGCCAACAAAGGCTAGCTACGGACGCACACGTTATTTATTTATTTTATTTTTTTTTGGGTAACATTTCACCTTTAAAAGTAGTTTATCTGTGTTTTTTTTTGGAGAGGGGGGGGTCATTCCCAGTATCCAGTTCTTAATCGTTTCCGGGATTATTTTAGTGATCGGAATAACTCTATAACCCTAATCATGAGACCCCCCCCCAAAAAACACGGAGAGATTTCCTACAAGCCGTTTGGGAAAACAAAGCATCACTAACGAGCTCTGAACAAACTGAAGGAGAGAGTAAGAGGATCTCAGTGGGTCACTTTAGGATAAACGAGGGGGGGGGGAGGGAGAGGGGGTGAGACCCGGTAATCCGTCTGACTGGAGAGCACGGGGTGGGGGGGTGGTGGGGGGGGGAGGGGACGATCTCACTCCTGAGAACTGGTGTCGTTTTTAAAGGGGGGTCGTCCGTGTCCTGGCTTAATTCGGGCTCTGCCAGTTCAGCACGTCGTTTTAACATCTAGACGTTACTAATCCTTCTTTCCGTCAGCACTCCGCGCTGGATTAGCTCCAGGTGAACGAACGCCTCGTACCAAAGAGCGCTTTAACGTCAGGTTTATTCTTAGTCGAGATTAAAAGCTGTGGAGCTTTTTCGACCTGTAGGACAAATATTCTTACGCTAGAAAACCCCAATTCAACACCAGTTTGCAGCTCTCGGGTCATTTGGGTCGAATAACCAAGCGTGCGGATCTTCACTAGCCACCATCTTATTATTGTTATTTGTTCATTTTAATTCATTCATTTTAATCCGTAGTGGGTTTTTTTTGTTTTTGTTTTTGAATGGCGTTTTCATAGCATTTTACAAAATAATTATTGTTTTTAGTCATTGTTCAGATTCTCTTTTATGTTTTGTTACCAACAAATTATTAGAGCTATTTATTGGTTATTTATTTCTGTTTGTTCAAGCCTGAATTTTTTAAAAAATATTTCGAACTGACGCTATTTTCTGTCAGATTCGGTTTCGAATGGGAAAAAATAAAATAAAAAATCGAATCCAGATCACGTTTCATTTAGATCCCATTTATTTCCTGTTCAAATGTAACGATTTGAACGTTTTAGCTGTTACTGTTCACATTTTTTATTTCTTTTTCGTGAACCTTGGATTTTGGTATTAAAATAAAAACTGTTAAGTGTTCATTTTTGCGAATGGTGAAGACTGATGCCATTTTAACATTTCTATTCATTTGAATGAATTTGTACAAGAAAAAGGTAAATCATTCATTTTTCGGTTTACGACGTTTTTATTAACGCTAAATTCATTAGGATTGAATTTGTTTTATTTGAGAAATAGCCTTAATATTTTTTGGTAAGTTTCCAGCTTTTATTCGATGAAAAAGTTATAATTATTTAATTTTTTTTATTTATTTACGCATCTACATTTAGGTTTGTCTTTTTTTGGGGGGGGGATTTAAAAATGTTTTTTTAAATCATCATTTTCCTGTGAGTTTTTATCCTTTAGTAATAGTTTAGCTTTTATTATTACAGTCATTTCAAATGCCTTCCTTTGAACCGAAAGGTAAAAGTGCGCTAATTTTGGTCTTAAAATGAATTACAATTTTATATAAAAATGTTCTTTGTT
This sequence comes from Parotocinclus haroldoi, assembly GCA_034779995.1. Classification (NCBI taxonomy): domain Eukaryota; kingdom Metazoa; phylum Chordata; class Actinopteri; order Siluriformes; family Loricariidae; genus Parotocinclus; species Parotocinclus haroldoi. The sequence continues at coordinate 26,767 of JAUZST010020698.1, forward strand.
TTTATTTTTTACTTATTTTTTTTTCGCTGAAGTTTATAAAGTAGAAGAAAAATAAGTCATTAGTGGATCTGTGTAGGGGTTTTTTTTTTTTTGGTTTATTTATAGTTTCTGGGTTTCTCCGTTCGCCTTTTTTTTAAAATTATACTCGTTTTATTTCAGAAATATTATTTATTTATTTATCTTGGAAGACGTTCTGACCATGAACAGACGATCCTTAGTTCCCCCGTCATCGATGTTGGAATTTATTCACCTATGCGTTCTTGTTTTTGTTTTTTTTGCGTTTATCAAAGTTTATGATTCGAGCTCGTTCCCCCTTTCCGTTTTTTTCCTCACCTCTGCTTTGTAGGGCAGGAACAGGACGCTGGCCAGGTTGCCGGTGATGCCGCTGAAGATGTAGATGATGGAGATGCGTAACCAGCCGGCCAGTTTCTCCAGATCCCTCAGGATGGTCATCTGGAACACCACGGACACCAGGCAGTGCATGAGGCTGCCAGAGGGAACAGGGCCAGATTTAGGACTGCCAGAAACCTGACCAACGAGGGCTACATCACGTCGCAGAAACGCTCGCTTTTGTTACTAAACCAGCGCGGGTTGCCAGATCCCCCACGCTCTATGCGAAGAAGCCCGAAAAAAAACCAAATATCTGGCAACCATGCGATCCCAACCCAAATTTGTAAATAAAAATCAAACAGAACGCTTCGAATGAAAACCCCTGCCGGGTTTCAAACAATTTCGGCAAAAGGTACGATATGGGGGAAACACGAACCCTGCGTGCAGGAACAGAGACAGCCAGAGCCGGTAGAACTGATCGGGGACGTCCGGGTTCAGGAACGGCAGCAGACCGCACACCTCGTCCAGACAGTGGACCTGCGACCATACACACCTCACGTATTCATTACACACACCAATGCACCCGCCATATTGGTCCAGGCAAGTTCATTCATTATTCCTCAACAGGCCTTTGCCTGGACGTCTGGCTAACCCGAGCCAGCAGACCGGGAGGGTACGGGTTTATCTTCGAGCCCCAGCTGCCACCCTCACGAAATGGTAGTTTGCCCCTACCGGCAGCTTCCTATCGATAAAAATCTGTATTCCGAGTTCAAACGGGGATTGGACGAAGAATTAAACGACTACTGCATTTACACTCTCGCCCCAACGCACTCACTAACTGGGTAGCTCAGGAAGCCTTTAAATACAAAAGAATGCAGTCCGATAAACATATTGAACAAATGTACGGGGTGTGAAGGTAAAAAGTAGTAGGAGGAGTTGTAAATAAACTAGTAGTTCATGTGCTATTTCCTATTGTTAGTCTATTCACATTCAGATGTGTTTAGGCAGGGGAATTAGTGCCACCTCTGGTCAAAATGGGTATGACAAGCTCTCACAGAATAGCTTTCAATGAATTATCTAACTGTAGCGCAAAGACGACAAACATCACCGTGGTCAGGTCAGGTGTGTGTGTGTGTGTGTGTGTGTGTGTGTGTGTGTGTGTGTGTGTGTGTGTGTTACCTGTGAGCAGAGTGTGGCCTCTTCGTGAAAATAGCCATGCATAAACTCGCAGTACTCTCGGGTAGCAATCTCACACCTACGACAACAAGAAAGGTGCCCCGCCCCCAAACAAAACACCCCCATTTAATGAGGTTCACCCTTAGCGTTCCTAAAGATAGCACTGCTCTACATGGCGACAAAGATGAAGGGACCGTTTTGGACACGATGAGAGCCGCGATAAGGCAGACGAAGAAACAGTTGAAACGGCTGTGCTTACCTTCCCCGAGTCCCGATGCAGCACGGCCGGCCCCTGATGGTGCAGTCCATGTGCGGGAGACCCGTGTGGTTCGAGAGGCCTTGATCCGTGCAGATCTGAGGGCAGGAACAGGAACCGCGGTCATGGGCCTGCCTAAATTCTGCGTCTCGTTAGAGGAACGGAGAGGACTCACCGGCCACTGGGTGATGTCGTCGGGCCAAACGTGAGGCTCTGCTGAAGCGGGTTCCTGACACGTCCTGGAAGGGAAGCGCAGGAGAGCGTTCAGAAATTTCGAAATCCGAAAGGCCCAGAAATCGGGTTAAGAATTCGAAAGTGGGAGCCGGAAACGGATTTCGTGAGGCACGTACACCCTCCGTGAGGGCCACTTATTCGAAGATTTTTGCTTCTTTGCACAAAAAAAAAAAAAAAAAAGGCCTGCCTGCTCGTTTCTACGGTGGGATGTGGCAACCCCGGGCTCGAAGGAAGTTCACCTCGTGCCCTTCTGTGAGATTACTGGCAGCTTGGAATTTTAAATTAGGAATCGGAGCACTTCTAGTCCCATCCCCCGCGGCCCAGCGGCACCATTTTAGACAGGGTGGCATGGGTGGCATTACCTGGGGTCCTGGTGGCACACGGCCCCTGACGAGCGAACAACATCTACGGGCGCCTTTTTCCACTTTATGAAGGTGGCCAGGGTCTCCTGGAACGAAAAGAAAGGAGGGTTTGACTTTTATCCCCAATATGGGCGGTGCTTCCTGTTCCAGCTTCTGAGGTCCCGCTCCTCAAATCGGCTTTGCCTGGACGTCTGGCTAACCCGAGCCAGCAGATTGGGAGGGTACGGGTTTATCTTCGGGCCCCAGTTGGCAAGCTTCCACTCTGCCACTCTAATGAATGGTAGTTTGCCCCTACCGGCAGCTTCCTATCAATAAAAATCTGTATTCTGAGTTCAAACGGGGATTCGAAGAAACATTTAAAGGATATTTATTGACTTATTTATTTACACTCTCATTACAACACGACACAATAAGTGGGTACCTGAGGGAGGAACACGGCATACACACATACTAACAGAAATCAAGAAATCATACCCTACCCCCACCCAAACCTACCCTACCACCCCCACCCAACAATACTCTACTACCCCCACCCAATCCTACCCTACCCCCCCCACCCAAACCTACCCTACCCCCCCCACCCAATCCTACCCTACCCCCCCACCCAATCCTACCCTACTACTCCCACCCAATCATACCCTACTACCCCCACCCAAACCTACCCTACTACCCCCCACTCAAACCTACCCTACCCCCCACCCAAACCTACCCTACTACCCCCCACCTAATCATACCCTACCCCCCACCCAAACCTACCCTACTACCCCCACCCCCCACCTTGTCAGCCCCATCTCATCTTAAGCTGTGAGTTTGTTTCAAGCTTTTATTTCACTAAGCATTGTTAAAATCTCTAGTTCTATTTATAGTTTATGTGTGAGGGACCAAGCCAGCTACACGTGGGATTTTATACTCCCATTTACTTATTTAACCGAAGAGTAAGCAATAAAAACAAAACAACAAGACTCTTACTGCCTGCGATGTCACACTACGTCCACACGGTGGCATGAGAGATACAAAAAAAAAAAATAACAGGTACTCGAACGAAGGATTTTTCTAAACAGCCTCAATGGATTAAGGAAGCAAGGCAGGATTACATTCTAGTATTCCATACAGGTTGTGTGTGTGTGTGTGTGTGTGTGTGTGTACCGAGCAGTCCTTGCGGAACGTCTGTACACATCCCGAGTTGTCGTTCTGCACGCAGCATCCCGACTCCCTCTCCTCGATTCGGTCGTTCTGCATCCGTTCCGCGATCTCTCTGTCCCGTCTCAGACAGGGCGAGAACTTCGCCCCCAGGTGGATCAGGTCCACCTGCGACAGGAACCCACGGGTGACGTGTCACGTATCGAAAATCAACGATATCCACGCATCTAGGTTTTCAGCCGGACCATTTCGGGTTGCCAAATGTTCAGAGACCCAGGGGTGCATAAAAGATACTCACAGAGGCAGGGCCCACCCAGAAGTTCTGCTGCTGGACGTACTTGACGCTCTCATACACGCCTTTATTCTTGAGCACCTACGACCAAACGGAGCGAAGACCTGAGCCAAGACCCCCCAAAATAAAAACCCCCTCCACACGCGTGCTCTCATTCCGAGGGTCACGACTGCGCCTCACCAGCTGGGTGACCGAGTGCTGGGCGAAGCCGACCGGAGCGAAGCCGTACGTACAGCAGGCCAGCAGGGTGATGACGACGTGCACGAACGTGATCCAGTACGTAAAATACGGCCTGCAAAAACAAAACAAAAAACAAAAAAAACAAATTAAAAAACGCGCTCAGGTTCCGTTAGGGTTCGGTTCCCATGGCAACCAGTTCATAGAAACAATAAAAGGCTCAAATCCTTGATGAAATTCCTTGTTATTACAACTCGATGGAGCGAATTATTACTCAATTACGAGGATAAATAACCTTTAATGGGGTTCATTCGATGTTTCTTTATTATTATTATAACTACTTCAAATGAGTTCCCGTTCTGTTTTTAATGTTATTTCTTGGTGTTATAGCACCTTCAATCAAAGGAAATTAAATTGCCAACAAGTCGGCATAAACGAACGATTGTAGACACGAAAGCCCATTTTTGAAGAACCCTTTTTAAACCCTTCGTTTGTTTGTTTGTTTCTATTTTTTACTGAACGTGTTTTTAAATTTCCCCGATTACCATAAACTAAATTAATAAGAAAACTTAAAGTTTTAGCAGGTCGGCTCCCTTTTTGAGTCCCGGTCCCACCGAGCATTCCTTTCCTCGGGCGTTTGGGGATTTTCCTTGCCACTGTCGCCCTAGATGTTTCTAAAGCCGTTCATAATGCACCTGTGACTGTGAAAGTCCTCCAGCTGTTTCTGCACCTGGCTGCTCAGGCTCCGCCGGTAGTGGCGGTTCAGCCACTTGCCCACCACGCCCATGCCGTATTCGCGCTTGTGCTTATCGAAGGCGAAGTGCTTGACCCGGGACGCGATCCGACCCCCGCGGTGAGGGGCGGGGCTCCCCACTGAAGCCGGGGTTCGACTGATGTCCCTGCTGAACACACACACACACACACACACACACACACACACACACACACACAGACAGACAGAGAGGTAGAGAGGGAGAGGTTCGAATGCCGAGGCTGCGGGTCGCTCTGGAACTTACAAGCTGGGGTAGCGCGCCGTTTCGTCCATCGCGCTGTCGTTGGCCGAGAGGGGCGGGGACTCGAACACATCGTCGGCCATGGAGTAAAAGTCCTCGTGAGCGTCCACCTGGGGCGCGCCGAGAAACCCGTTTAAGTGATCGGTCGATCGTTAGATTAATCAATTAATCAATACTGGTTCGTTTTTGTCACAGATGCTCGCCTTGCTGAAGAAGACAGAGTCCGAGGTGTCGACCGTATCAGCCGTGTCCTCTTCCATCCAGCTGGGCCGAGCAAAGCTCCTCCGGGGGAAACTCCGGCCACCGGGGGCTCCTGGCAGACCCGGTCGACCCTACACACACACACACACACACACACACACACACACACACACACACACACTCTGTGACCCAAAGCCAAGTCTTTGGCCACTTTTGTCCAGAGGAAAGCAAAGTCCGATGCCTGATCGGACCGTCCGGTACGTTACACAAACAGACCCTGAGCAGGTTGGAGGCGGCCCGGATGCTCATGCGAGCCACGCTCTCTCTCTTCCTGCGTGGGAAGCGGGTGTAGGCCGAGCGCTGGCTGGTGTACGAGCAGAGGGAGGAGACGCCCGGGGTCATGGGGGGCGGGGCGTGGGCGGCGTGGGGCGTCCTGGGTCGGTCGGCGTCGTCGTAACGGAACTGACGCCCGCGGGCCAGAGGGTCCACGATCTGAGAGAGAGAGAGAGAGAGAGAGAGAGAGAGAGAGAGAGAGAGAGACAGAGAGACAGAGAGAGAGAGAGAGAGAGAG